>VYZT01052547.1:33248-52223 GCA_013400735.1 Pomatostomus ruficeps
CGGCTTCTGACATCTCCCCGCTCCAATGCTGGCACCTCACCCACGGACTGCGGGTGGCTCTGCATCCCTCATGGACCCCATGGACTGCAGGGGGGGCGCCCCGCCTCACCATGGGCTCACCACGGCCTGCAGAGGAAATCTCAGCTCCAGAACCTGGGGCACCTCCTCCCCCTCCTTCTCCACTGACCTTGGTGTCTCCATGTTGTTTTCCCTCACATGTTCTCACATCCTCCTCCTTCTCTAACTAAAAGCAGCTGCGTGCACATTTTGTTTTGATTTTTCCTTAAATATGTCATCACAGAGGCGTAACCAGCCTTTCTAATTGGCCCAAATATGGCCAGTGGCATGACCATCATCTTCAGAGCCATCAGAGATTGGGTCTTCTGGAAATGGTGAAGAATTCAAGAGACTTCTCACAGGAGCCGTCTTTATGGCCCCCTCCCCTCTACTAAAACCACAACAATGGGGCAGCCTTTGGAAAGATGAATAGTAATGCAGTGGTGACTAAGTTTCTATTCTTAAAAGGGCTTTTGCAGGTCTTTTTGCCAATTTGTCATTGAGATTATAGCTTAAAAAGGAAAATTAAAGATGTCATTAAAAAAAAAAAAAAGAGGGAAGGGAAAAGGAGACTATAACCGTTCAATTTTAAAACCGATCTGTTGGTTTAGAGAGACTACTATATAAATATTTAAAGCCTGCCATTCTCTGGTACTTTTCTTTACAGCTGCACAGTTCAGCTCCTATTCTACGAAATTCTCTTCTTGCTCACCTTCGCTTGTTTCAATGTGACAGGAACAGAGACCAGGTCCCTAGAATATTTAAAGAAGTATTTATAAGGCTCCCTTTAAAATTATTGCCTACATTTGTTCATGGATGTGGTCTCCTGGAAACTGGTTTGTGCTATCTGTGTGCACAACATGTCCCATTTTTATATGTAAAAAATACAAGGTTATAAAGTCATGAGTCTGAAAAGGTGAAATTTCTGCTAAATACTGCACTCAAGATACAGTGCCTTTTATTACTACTTTAAAAAGACAGAAGAAGAAATAAAGCTTTTCTAAAAAATCCTTTCAATTTTGACTCTTAAGAAACTAGACTAGAAGGCCTTTTTTTTCTCCATTGCAGATACCTTTTCCCTTCTATTCAGAAAAGTCTATTTAAAAGGAACCTTTTGAAAATTATTAAGGATAACTCTAATCTGTTATGTGGTATATTTCAACTCCGTGTTTGTTAATTAATTCATTGTAATTACACATCTATTTATGCCTAAACTCATCTTTTGATACAGTCAGTCCTCTTTAGCCTTTTGCCATAACATTTTCTGCCAAACCTAGGCTCCTTGGGAATCACCTCATGCCATTTTCTTCTCTTTATCTACTTCCCGTGCTTTCTTAATTGTGTGGACATGTCCATGGAGGAAACTGTATATCTGAGGAAATGACATGGCATTGAGATTGACAAAGGCATTTGCAAGGAGTAGGAAAAGAGACCCTGAAGAGTCATTATAATTGTAGTAGGGTAGAGAGGGAAAGAGCTATGTGCTTGTGCCTTCTGCTCCTCCTCCATGTTTTTGAAAGAAGCCTTTTAAGTAAGTCACTGCTCCGTCTGTGTCACTGAAAAGGAGGAAATTTTCTTCTGACCAGGGAGTCTTCACAAACTGTGGACATTTGAAATGGTCTGTGGTACGTTTTTATCTTACCAGCTCAGAAAGAAAGAAGAAGAGGTGATTATAGATATGTGGATGTATAACAGTGCATGGACTCAGTCTGCACTGCTGCAGAGTGTGCCCTGGAGTAGCAGCTGCCAGGACTATGACACCATTGGAGTTGTTGCCACATTTATTAACCAAACCATCTGTCACTGTAAGATAAATCTGCAGATTCTTTTCCTGAGACAACAGACAGCTTCCAAAAATCAACAAGACCTGATTCCTCAGTGTGACAAAGCCAACATAAATGCTCTTGGGACAGCATCTTATTCGATACATTTAAGTACCACACAGAGGGTTCAGAACACTGAAAGAAAAAATTATTGGTCCTGCCCCAGAAATGTTTGCTGAGTTAAAAGCTTTTCATGCTGTTGCAGGTAGGAAAATAAAATCTTTCTCAAAGGAAGCTATTTTCTGCCCCAACATTGTCAAAATTTCAGGTCAAGTAGGTTCAAATCTCAGGAGCTGAACATACTGAATGACAGTATCAGATAAACCTGTTGATGTGACCAGTGCTGGATAACATGTACCTTTATTGAAGAAAAATTGTTTTTCTGTAAAGCTGTTCTAGGGTTCTCAGAAGGCTAATACTCATTTCAGGTATTTTAGAAGGAAATCAAAGATATCCATTAACAGCATTTGGACATCTGGCCAAATAGTGACAAGTCAGTGACAGTAAAGGATAATATCATGTTCCTTCAAAAATGTTACATAATTCCTTATGACTATCCTACCTTGACATCATCTTTTTGATGGTAAGAAAATGCCTAAAAGCCAGTATCAGGTCCCCTCGGAAACCCATAACAGCATATGATTAATTAGAAGCTGGCAGATATCCTGAGTGTTTAGAATTACTTTGTGACTGCATACGTTCTTGGGATGTTCTTGTTGCATGTGCTTGTGGTAAATACAAGAGTTAGATCAAGAGCAGAAATGGGGGTTTCCCGATGAGACAGCAGGCTGCCCTTGGTGGTGTCTTCAATAATTCACTGTTGTAACATATTTGCACTGTTTTGTGACACCTTCATCAGCTAACTGAATACCACTATTTCCCTAATGACTGAAATATATGTGACAGGCTAGAACCCTTGGAGCATGGCCTTCTTCAGATCAAAGGAAGCTTGAAGTTCTCACCTCTGACTCTACCAGAGGAACTGTTTAACTCTTCAGGAAATTGCAAGTAGCCCATGGAAAAACTATCTTCTGGTATGTAAGACTGTTTCCCCTGTAAGCCATGGAAACCGTTACCAGACACAACATTTCTTATCAGCAAAAACATCATCTCTTCTTGTGAGTGCTTAATTTTAATGATCAAATTTCATTCTTGGTATGGCTGAAACAAAATAAAACAAAATATATATTCATATATATTTTGTCATATATAAATATAGAAATTAAGATTTCGCTTCAGTGATTGTCTTCTTTTTAAAGTTAGGGAAGAGTTTTTTGCCATTCTGATTTAAGAGCTAAGAATTACCAAAGGTATTCTTTGGAAGCTGTCTATAAAATGTCATGTTGTTTGGACCACCCTTTTTCTTGCTTCCCTTGAACTATATAGGTGCTCCATTCAGAATTTCTCTTCAGGCTTTCCTTTGAGTGTCTCAACAGATATAAGAAAAGGTGAATCTAGATAAGAAATATGACCTTTAGTTAGATTTTATGCCAGACGTGTTATCATGTGTATGTGTAAACACTCTTTATC
This sequence comes from Pomatostomus ruficeps, assembly GCA_013400735.1. Lineage (NCBI taxonomy): Eukaryota > Metazoa > Chordata > Aves > Passeriformes > Timaliidae > Pomatostomus > Pomatostomus ruficeps. The sequence goes on from VYZT01052547.1 coordinate 36,659, forward strand.
TCTGCTTTATGTCCTGAGTATTTCTATGCCTTTAAATATTTATACTTCTACTACAGGGCAGTCCAGCCCAAGGACAATACATTTTATAATACAAATACTGTACTTATGTATTAGGTTTCAGGTGCAGACCTCATCCATTTTTGTATGCGAAAATTTTTCTATTTTAAATTATTCTCTGCAGCATGGCTTTGTTATCATGTGGGTGCTCCAGAGCTCTGAAATAACAGACTCATCAGCTGAAATGACATTGGCCTCTACTCAAGTTGCTGTGCTTTCTTTTGCACAAGAAAGAACATTACAAATAAATATCAGGAAAACCTTGTTACTCAGAGGATAGATTTAAAACAAGGTTGTAGCTGATGGAGGGCAAAAGATTCATTTTGTTCTAATAGGAGGACAAAAATCAGCAATTAGTAGCAAGAAGACCTTGAATTCAGGGCATTGCTTTGAGGTGCTCCAAGAAATTAATTGGCTTCATTTATTATTGAGGATTCACCTCTCTCCATTCAGGTGTTATTTTGAAACAGAAACTGGCGTGGGGTTTTTTCCTCCTACAGAAGCAGATTTACATGCAACTGTTTTTTCAAGAACTGAGCATGATTTTACATGTGCAAGATGACAGGTGGTAGAGACTCCAGGAAATAATTACATGCATACATATATTTGAACAAATACCTCATGAAAATGAGAACAGCAGTGCTGCTGCTCAGACTGTGCTATTATTTTCTCTATTTTACTACCGAGGCTTTTCTAAGTATTTCCTCATCTCACTTCTCCGTATGTTTCCCTTTTGCAACATTTAAGTAACACATGCTTTCAGAACAGTAATGGAGAAAATCTCTCTCCAAGGAGAACGGATGCTCAGATACAAATACTTTGAAGTGTGGAGATTGTTTGGAAGCTGGAAAGGTGCTTGCTACATCTCTTTATAGCTTCTCTGTGCAATACCTACACAAAGTGTATAATAAAAAGGTCTTTTTTCATGAGCAAAGATTTAATGCTAATAAAAAATATGAGGGTATCTCTAGTGATATTCTTTGTGTAGAACGCCTTTTAAAATAATGTATCCTTGCACACATTTTGTAAATATAATGCATTATAAATATTGCAACCACAATATTTTCAGTAATTAGAATGGAAAGGTATCTTTGATGCTTTCTTGGTTATTTTTCACAAATCCTGTTGTTCTCGTTTTATGTTCAGTGACCATATTCTGAGGCAGTACATTCAGCAAGTATTTGTTTCTACAGTAATAACTCTGAAACTTAAGAAGCACTAACTGCCACTAAAGGTTATTCAGAAAATCTTACTAGGAGGAATAAAGACATAATTATTTTGGCAACTGCATGTTGGTTGTAAGATATTGAAAATTACTCCAAATCCCTCTGAAATAGCTGGAAAGATTTTCATTGACTTTGGTGAATTTAGGATCAAGCCAATTAAAAGCTGATAACCTCAAACCCTCCCCCTACTAGTAATAATATTTTATACGTGTTACACTGGTAAATACCTCTGTTTCTCTGTTCTCCTTGCTTTTCTCTAGATGTTATGACAAGCCCATACTGTATTTCTTTCCTTTGGCCCTGAAATAGATTTTGACATGATATGTGCTTTGACTGAGATACTATACATGATGCAGGAAAGCAACCAATCCCTTATTTTTGTGAATGTCTTGAAGTTAATTCTTATTAATTAAAATTAATTTGCTGATATTTTTCTCACTCCCATTATTGTAGCTACAAAACCCAGTAAATGACTTTTGTGTATAAAAGTATTAATATAGGCTGCTTTTTCCTGTTTTATTACTAGAGTTTTTTACTTTTAATTACCTTTTATTTCCTTTGCTCCATGAGGAAGAGATTGCCTCGTGACAAGACTTCCTTGTTAAAATGCAGAGATAAACTTTCACCAGTCATAATATAAGCAGGGAAATCTGAATCAAGAATTCAACTTCAACATCAAGAATTCTTTTTCATGATTATAATATATTCCATTGTGTATGTTCACAGCCCCTTTGTTTATAATATGCTTAGTCACACATAAGTTGGCTGAATTAGTTTTTTTAATAATTAATAAATTAAAAGTATTTTGATCCTCAGCTTTTCTTCTGAGACACCCTATCCTTTTTAAGTGGTAGCATTAAGAGCTGACTGACAGATACAAAATTCTGGTCTGTTTTCCAGTTTGCATTTAGTCCTACCTCAAAAAAAAAAAAAAATAAATGCTTAGTGTAAAAAAAAAAATAGAAAAGAAAAAGAGATAAATAAATATTTTTATTTTATTTCAAACTACTTGAAAGCAAAATAAATGGGAAATCCAAGCACAGCTTGAAATGAGAAGTAAAAGTTCTGATTTATTTTTCTTCAAGGGATATTTTTTTTACTAAGTCAACTAGATAATCCAAAAGAATACAGATTCAGAAAACTCCTCACTATTTCCTAAAACATATTGTTAATGATAGAGGGAAGTTTTTGTAGTTTTTTCATTCAGCCATACTGAAGCAGAGGATGTTCCACTTCAAGGGGCTCCAGCAGGCTTTTGAATGGACCACAGCATGTGTACAAGCCGTGTGTCTGAAGATTTTTCATTATGTCAAAGCAAAAAGTTATTGGCATTATTGGTACCAGTGCTACTGGTGTTACTGGTATGAGTGCTGCAGGTACTACTCAGTGAATAGACAAGTTCCTTCAGTCTGAAGTATTCCATATGTTTAGAGCTTTCTCTTTACTTGGAGGATAGAGTGGAAAATCAACTTAATTCCAACAGTAATCCTATGCTTGGTTATTTAACAAAATCTCCACTCATTTTCTGTAGTTCCCCACACCTCTCCATGATTTTCTCTCTCTCCCTCTCAGTGGTCAGTAGGAAGCAGTGGGGCTTCCTCCCTTCCTATTTTCAGGTTACATTGTGGTAGCTGACTGGTGAGCAGCTCAACATGAAAATCATTCATTTCCAAAATTTCAAATTTCTGATTATGGGTACAAATCCTTTTTCCTGCTCAAGGAAATGCCACAGGACCAGCAATGATCATGCACTATCTTATATTATTGTCCATTCTGCTTGTTCTAAGGAGGAAGAGAGGAAGATGTAAAGAACTCACAACTGACTTTTAGGCAGGGATTCAAGTAGGTTTCCTTTGGGTATTTTGGGATTTTGTGAAAACCCAGCTTAAGCAATGGAATCCCTTTCACTGTGTGGTCCAAACCACAGACAGATGTGGTTCCTTGAGCTGGACTGCCCTGTGGCACTTGGAAAGGGTAGGACTGAGAGCCAGGTATCTGTGACCAGTCTCAGGCAGAGCACAGTGCCAGTCTGGGCTTGCTTCTCACTGGGTATCACTCCTTGTCTAACAGGGGAAATAGAGAAAAATTTAAACATTAATTCTGAGAAGAAATTAACTTGAGACTTTGTGTAGTTCTATTAAACCCTCAGTGCAAGTAGAAACGAAGCAAAGTGCTAACATTTGCACTTATTGTTTCAACTCTATATAGATGCATTAATCTTCATTCAAACATTTACTTACTGAATGATTCAAACTGTTAAATGTGAGCTTTTCTTACCAGTCAGTTGAGTAAAGATATTGTCTGAACACTTTTGAAGTGCCAGCAGAGGCGACATTTTCTTCATTATTGGCATGTATATATACCCAGTCCAGAGGAGGCTTGGAGCTATAGAGCTCCTGAAACACACACCACAGTAAGTAGGACACTTCAGAGGGAAGGCTTTTGAAGAATAATTTTCAGAATGGTTTAGAAGAAAAGGTAACTTTGAAAAACTGGGAAAAAAATTCATCTTGTCTTAAATAATCATTCAATAGAAGGGTTTTTCTCCTTCTTCTTAGAAAATCACCACCTTGGCAAATTCAAAGCTGTAACAAAAAAATTGGGTGATGGCACAGTGTTATAAGAGATCTTAGAGGGGATTGCATAGTAAAACTATGTCTGAAATGTGCTTGAGACACGGGAAAGCAAGGAGTTTCCATAACTTGATTTCCTAGAGTGTAAGAGAAAAGAAAGCCGCTGAGGTAGGTACATGAGGGAAGAAATGAAAGGTTTATTATTTTCACATTTTCTATTATTTTGATGTTCAGGCAGTAGCCTGACAAGTAGAGGCCACAAATATTGCCAAAATGACCGACTTCCAGGTTCTTTTTCTCATCATAGATAGGACACGCACTTTAGCAATAATTTTAAATCCTCATGGCATCAAAATGTTTCAAGATGATTTTTCTCTGACCCATTTAATTTTGCCTTTAGGAAATGTCAGGTGTGCTTTCTAAAATGAGGCCACATTTCAGCAAGCTTTTTATACCACAAACTGAAGAAAAAATATTCCTACAGTCTGTATTATTTCTCCTTTTTTTGCAGGTTTGACGAAGAGGCAACATACTAATAACCTCAGTATTGATTAAATTGTTATGATTACTATTGTTATCATTCAGTTCTTAGATTTTCTAACTGATATTGAGCATTTCTTAGTGCTGATACTGAGAAACTTTTAAGGCTACTTTGAAGGAGAATGAGAATCAATCATGGATGTTCAGCGTAGTGACAAAAGAAAATCCTTCCTGAAAACCAGAACTAGCATGTGAGTATTTCCTTGTAAGTGCATTGCCACAATACTTTCTTTGCCCTTCCTTTCAGAAATCCATTTCAAAATCCTACTAAAAATTCAGTCAGAATTCTTCATAAGCATAAGCAAAACAAATTAAAGCAGCTGTGTCTGAGTGGGAGGCATCAGACTGTGAGTGCATAAACTCTCCTGGCTAGAGAGAGGGTGTCTTGCTAATTAGAGGATTGCTTCGGATGCTGGCCCCTTTCAGCACCCATAGACTCCGTATTGCAGATGTGTCTATGGCTGTGACAGTAAGGGGTTGAGTTTGCATAGCAGTCATAATGATGCAGAATCTTCTAAAGGGCAAAGTGTCAACCCTGCTCCTAGGAGCCAGTGAGACTTCAGCAGAGAAGTATTTTTGGAAACCCCTCTCGTACCTCACTGTCTGTGTGAAATGCACATTTTGGAGTCTATTTTCCTGCCATAACAGACCTCTTGAGAATGCAGAAGAAAACAGTAACCACAAGAAAAGAAAGTCTACAAAAGTCAGTCTTGAACTAATGGCAAGCTAAAAATCAACAGAGTAGACCCATTGCATAATGAGGAAAGAAACAATGCAAAGGTACTTTAAAATAAAAGTAGAGTATTAAAAGAGAAGTAATGTTACTTTGACCTTCACTGTAAAGCTCTTTGAGGTACATCACCATGGTCATTGCCTAGGTTTTGGCAGCAGCACAGTCACTTTGATATCACTTAATCAAGGCAAAGAAATACTTTCTTCCCCCTAATTGAACAGTTTCCTCCCACAGGCACCACAGAAGTCAGTAGATTTGCAGTCCTATTGGTAGGGTAACTTTGCTTAATAATAATTAAAAGCTTTCAACAAAGTGCCAAGCAGTTCAGAACCCATTTCTCCCAGCTGCAGAGGCTACAAGTTACTGGAAAAACGTGAAGGTATCCTGACGGTTTGGGAAAAGACCCCAGAAAGATACAAGGTAAATGCTGCCAAAAAAACAAGCACCAGCAATGAACTAGTGCTTAGCACAAATTTCTGCATGAGTCCATTAATCACATCTAGGGACACTTCCATTCTTAATGGCATTATAATGAGGAAAAGCTTAGTGTTTAACTAACTTCAGAATTGATTCTGCTTGTGGAGAATTTTAATGTATTACTAATGCAATACAAATTGGTGGAAATAGACATGTACAGGAACCAACTGAGATTTGATTATTTGGTTTCTATTTTTGGTAGCAAAAAAATTTTAACTGCAATAGTAACAAAGCCAGAACTTCAATATGTTCTCCAAGACACATTAAAACAAATATTTAACTAACAGCCCTTAATTTGCTTCTTCAAGATTTACTGGGTGATGAAAAAATACTGAATTAACATTATCTGGGTTTTACTACTTCAGTAATTTGAATGAAATCTCATGCTTCACACAGTGATCTCCAGTTTTTCCACTCTAATACGATGCTGAAGGCAACATAAGTTGTTGCTTTTCCAGTCAGCCTATGAGATGACATCATTGTGGAACGTGGAAGAAATGAGCAAACTGAGAGGATCTGGTGGGCAAAGTACTGCCTGTGAGTCATAATTTGGGAATCACAGACCTACACCTGGCCATTGTATGGATGTGGTTTCAAACTGCTGCTCTGAATTACTCTATCTCTTTGATATCAGTTTAAATAGTCTCTCATTATTGAAGGTGTGAAAAATGAGGAAAAATAGGAATTTGGAAAAAGTTTTGACCCTTCCTTTTCATTTATAAAGCTGGTTACAATACTTGCAAGTTTTCAATTAAAAGTGATTTTGGCTGAAAATTCTGGAAAATAAATTGTTTTGATAATCTAGAATATAGTTTGGTTCGGTTTTTACTATTTGACTTTTTCTGTGAAGAATTAGTCATTGGCAAAGACCTAGTGCTGAATACATTAGGGACAATACTATGGGAAGTTCATGTACAAGGGAAGTCACACATCTTTCTCTGACAGAGTGTGTCGTTGCAGTCTAGTAAAAACATCTATAACTGTATCAAAGGAAGCTTCTTAGTCATCACATTTCAGGTGCTGGGGTTTTAATTTTTGTTTAGTTTTGTTTTGGTAAGCAGTGCAATAATGTGACAGAGATCAAAGAACCAAAGTGAGTGGAGGTTTTAAAATATATTGATGACTCAGAAATAGCAGGTATTTCAAAGTTTCTGAAAATCTGAATGCTTAAATCCTTCAAACTGAGTGCACTATTGCTCATGTAGCAAAGTTGCTTCTGCCTGAATTCTGACAATATCTCCTCCAGCAGAATGGTCCATTTGCTGTGAGCAGAAAAATTTCCTTCAATCCACAAACTTTTGTGAATGGTTGCTTTTGACATAAAAATATCATGCCTACCTTTTCTGTTGTTTTTAGCATTAGATCCTGGAGATGAGGTCATCTTCTGCCACATCACAGAGGGTTGTCCTCCTACAGCTGAGATTCATTTCGTTGAAGGTGAGTGAAGCACACATGAAGCAGAATGTAAATGTTTGTCCTCTGCCTCCCCCATGATGTAGATAAATGTAGGCTTTTGTGTCTTTAGTGTTGTTGAGCCAGAACATTTCTCAACTGCCAAAACCATACGAAAAAATCAAAATTCACAACTGGCATAGCACTGTGCATAACATACAAACTAACATTTTCACAGCATGCCATCAATTTTAAAGTCTGTCTTTCTCAGTAAGTCTCACACAGGGCAGGCTTTCTTGAATGAGAAATCACCAGCAGTGTGGCTTTATTTATGGGATTGGTCACACGCTATGTGTGCTATGGAAAGAAAAATATCATTCATATTTGTGTATGCAGCATCATTTTTCATAATGTACATCATTATAAATTCCCAGAGTCAGGTCCAGAAACGTATATCCTCCATCACTTTTTCAAATCTAAAGCTTTATAAACATCATATTTACTTGTTAAATGTAAGCTTCCCCTTAGCTTTAAAAAGAAGGAAGTGTCTTTACTGTTCAATTTGTTTTAAAAAGAAATACATGATATTTTATTCTGGCAGTTTGTATACCTGGCTTGTCTGAATTCTTCACAAAGAAGAACATATGGCAAGTTTGTAAGTAGAATTTTTATTCAAGAATAAGTATTTTTTTCAGTCCTTTAAGCAACATTTTAATGGAAATATGGAACTAAATTTTGCTTTTAAAACCTTGGGTTCTAGAAAATCCAGGGAACGTTACAATGGAAATGGTAAAATATTTTTTCATGTGCTAACAATTTATTTGAAGAGGAGACAAACTCTATCTACATTTATAGAGACTATTCTAAGAAATGGGAAATCTTACGTTATCACAGGACATTCTTTTCCAGAAGGAGATGTTTCAGAAGATGGAATATCTACGAGGAACGTGTATGCCAAATCCTGAAGCTTGAAATTCCCCTGTGTTGCGCAACTTGGAAAGGATGAATTTTATGGTAAGATAACAAGCGGAGAAATGAGTGCCTATTTTATCTATGCACCATGTAAACTATGAATTTTCATAAGTTAACATCAATATTCATCAGCTGGTTTAAGCCTACTGTATTTACGTGCAATGAAATGTATTCTTTATATAGGGCTAAAATTAGCACTGCCTCTTTTCCTAGAAGATAGTCTGCAATATGTAATAAAATTTGTTTTGTGCAGCTTTTAATTGATACTTTAATATACATGAGGCTTGTTTATTTTGGGAGGAGTGCAGAGCAGCATCCCTAGGTGCACTGACTGTTCTGAGTCTGTGTGTCAGGGCAAGTTTTCCAGTGGTCTGGTGCAGCAGTCTGTAGCCAAGCAGTGCTGGGCTGAGTTGCAGCCGATTCCTGTCTCTGTCTCTGCTTTTGCCATATGTTTGCTTTTCTCTCCAAGGGTATATCCATCAAAGGTGCTGACAAGCAGCACTGACAGAGTATATCAGTAAGGCCTCAACTCTGGTTTTGGTGTGAAGCTTGAAGCTTGGAGTAGCTGTGTCATGGGAGGCATGGGAGATGCATGAGGTTGCCTTTAGAGCTGAATGGATACATCCTGGGATGAAGAATATGAGATGTGCACAGCTGTCTTTCAGGGCATTGAGATTTTCTTTTTGTGTTTTTTTTTCTTTTTGAGTTCTGTGCCAGTGAATGGGAGTCAATTCCAAGGGGTTTTTTTTCGTTTCTGCAATTTCTGGATTGCAGAAAAATATTTCAAGGTGTTTGAATAGCAAAGAATGTAGTGATAGGAAAGACTTGACCGTTATTCCTCAGCACAACAGGAAGTTAGCAAGGGGATGTTCAGATTAATGACTTGTGCAAACTTCATAGCATGGTGAAGTGCTAACAACTTCAAGTTGCATTTTTCTAGCTAGAAACTGTAACAACCAAAAAGAGATAGAAATAATTCTTGAAATAATTTTTTGGCATCTTTTTCTTTAAAAGTATAATATTCATTAAAGACAATAATTATAAAAACTTGTGTTTCTGTTGACTTTCATCCATACAATTGAGGGCCCCAATGTGATCTAAACGCAGGCTTATGCACTAGGAAATTATTGTAGACCTGTCATTCAGTCATTTCAAAAAGAAAAATCTGACCTTTGAACACACTACTACATATATTTTATTTGATTGTGGTTTTATGTGGTTTTATTTGTTTTCCAATAAATAGTGGGGGTTGTGGCTGTTTACTCATGGTATCAATGTTGTATATATTAAGATTTTGATTTATGCATTTTAAATATTACTTTGCAAACAGTAGATTTTAAAGCTAGACTTTTCATTTCTTATTTTTTTCATAGGCATAGGTGCTTCATTTGCACGACTTTTGTGGTAAGAAACATAAATTTACACGTGGCTTGTCATATTCGGAACCCATATCTCTTGATGTCCCTCTTCAAGAGAAGGGAACTGTTCAAGACATGAAAAATAAAATATGTGCTTTTTCTTGCATCACTTTTACCTGCTTTAGTATAATATATTTACTTATTTTCCCATTTTTTATTAATTTTGATTTTGAAATCTTATGCTTTTATCTCATGCCTGTACATACAAAAACTCCATATAGCTGAATGGTCTGAGATTATTCTCTATGAAGATTTTTGCCATGGTTTAGACAAAAGGGGCAATTGCTCTCGCAGACTTGTGCAAGCTCCCTGACAGAGACTCGTGATTTTGCCTTTGCTCTGGGCAGACAATCTCTCTTCTACACAGGTGGTATTTTTGCAAAGATGGTGATAATTTCTGACAGGCCAACAGGCAAACAGAAAGTTACTTATCCACCCTGGTATCCATCCATTCTGATTGCATAAATCTATCTAACAAAAGAAAGGGCAATAAGAAGCAGATTTGGATCCTGAATCTACTGGCTCTAGGATTTTGTTGATAGTATGCTGCTTCTAGATATGTCTATCTCGAATTAATAGAATGAGTTATGTTGCACCTGACAGAGTAATACATATGAATTATTGTAGCAGAAGTTACAAATTATGCTTTAATGTGACAAATAATGTCAGATAATGATTTTTTCAACTCCGACATCTATATGGTGAGAAAAGTACAATTTCCCTCTCACTGAATTTTGTTACTCCTTCTAATATAAGTGGTAAACTTTTAAAGTGATGGAAACAGATTTAGTAATACAGCTTCCACTTAACACTAATAGGACTTTTAAGGCTAATTTCCTGTGCATCAGCTGGAAAATATGCCACTTAATATAATCTAAACATTTATTTATAGCTTAATTATTCTCTACCATTAGACAAAATGCACCATTACATAGTTCCATAACTTATTTTAATGATATGCTGTAATATGCCCTGGTTGGAGGAAACACTTTCAAAATGTTTTGATTTTGCATCTCTGCAGCTAAGATAAATCTGACTGTCATGTGTGCACATAGTTTGTAAAGAAACCACAAAACGTCCAAATGCAATGAAAATTTATCTGTCAAACTGGAGAATTTTATTTTCAAAATTGTAATGGAAAACAAAATGAGAAACATTTCTGAAGAATATAGAAAATTTGAACCTTCTGTAATCATATGGGAATAAACAACTGTAGTTTTCTTTGTGTGATTAGCAGGAGAGAACAGACTTTGTATCTGAAACAACAGAATGTGCCTGCTGCTTAGAAAAATTTATCCAACTGAAGAAAATACACTGTCCCTGCTTTTTAACAATGTTCAGATGTCTATCCTGAGTGATCATTTCACAGTGTTTGAAACCTCAAAAGTATAAACTTTGACAGTTGCAGTAAAAAACTGGACAATAGAATAAACCCAAGTATTTTAATTTTTTTTTATTATTATTCTGTCTTTCCCAGGGTATGTTTGGTCAACCAAAGTGAATTTGAAAAGAAATGGCCTTCCTTGAAGTAGCCTTCAAAATAAAAAAAAGGTAAAATGTTAACCTGCTGGGAGTATGTAAGACTGTAAAGCCCTGTAAATGACTTAGCGGAAACGCAGCATGCAAGAATTCTCAGTTATTGCACAGTGGTTATACTTGCAATAATACTGACTTTCAGAATTTTGTCACGCTAGAGGGAAAAAGATATGGATATTTCTGCAAGACTTAGGGAAAAAATGACCTTCCAGATGGCACATGGCATGAGTGCTAAGAGTACCAGGTAAACTTGGTATCTCTCTAGTACACAGACTAGAAGAACATGTAGATTCAAAAAAACAGGCAAAGGACAATTATAAACACACCTGACAAGACTGGGAGATCCACTACCATTCAGTGAATACAATTCACAGAGTTGATTAAATTACTTTTTTCTGTGCTTAAACATATTGTACTATAGCTACTTATTATGTTAGTAAGAAAGGAGATTAATAAGATGAATGATTGTTTTAATAATTGTAATACTGCAGCAATAACTTCAATGAGAAGTTGATCTTGCTTAAAATAATTGCAGTGTGGTAAAGGGGAAAAATATCAAGCATTTTTAGTATCAGGTGCCAGTGCTTAAGAATAAGAGCCTAGGGGACATCTTGTATAAGTTTTCATTTTTGCTTGCTGAGAATCTGGCCTTTAAATGTAATATTTTGATTTTGAATTTGATCAAATACCTTTTAAATTTGGGACCAGTTACTTTTGCAAAGCAATTATCTGAAACTAGATTATTAATTGTAGACACTTCAATGGTCTGACAGAGTGTGACACATCATGTAAATGGTCACTCAATTTTGAATGCAGAGGTATACATTTTTTTGCTAAAAAAAATAGCTCTGTTCTTCAAGGCTACAAGGAAGTTAACTAGCCCATTTTCTAGTGACTAAGTCTTAATAAGAGTTTTCTGTGTCATAAATCAGAAAGGGTTATGGAAGTTCTTTGTGGTTTATCACAGAAGTGGCAGAAGTTAACCCAGGGAAGATCAATGTGGCATACACACCTTTCCTTTCTGTTATTAGAGGGCACAAATTAATGGCATTTACTATGATCAGTAGCTGTGGGCTAACAATAAGCTTTACATAATCAGTTTCATGGGTTTTCTGCCAAGACTTGCAAACTGAGAAACTTGTTTGTATTGACACAATTCTGCTCTGTGAACAGGTGATCACAGCAGTTTACACCAACTCAAAGACCTCCTTACCTCTCTAGGCTGTCTCTGTGGTGAACTTGTACAAGCTGATGCATTTGGTGGGATAATTTTCTTCTCAATCACAGACATTTTCAAGTGCATTTTTAGCTTTCATTTTTAATGCATTGACTTAAAAATTCCAAAATTCCACTCTTTATTTATATTCCCTGTCCTTAAATAATCTCCTACCCCTTATAAATCAGCACCACCTTGAAAAAGGAGATTCTGCATGAGTATGACCTGTACCTAAATGTTGTTCCAGTATGACACAGACTGCTTGGTCTTTTATATCTTATAACAACCTTCATTAGTAAAAAACATAGGGTTTTAATATTTCTTTATTCATCATCACTTCTAAACTCTAACGGAAAATATCACTCGAACCAGATCCTATTTGTTTTGGTTCGGTTGACCTTTTTCAACCCCAATCCTGCATTTCAGTTTTCTGCCTTACAACTTGAGCAGTGAGAGATTTACACATACCACCACATCTCAGATTTTTTGCAATGCAAAAATATAACCATGAGAGTTCTCAAAACCTGGGTTTTGGAGTCCATAAGAAACCATCACACAGAGTATTAACAGGATGTACTAAACAGTGCCATCAGGTGCAAATTCAGATTTTAATTTGGCACTCCTGGATCAAAAATGTTTGCTGCTACTGCTCCTTAAGACCTGTGAGCATTTAGGATGCTAAATAAAAAAGGTTAAAACAGCTTTTGAGTCTGATGACTGGATATTGTCTAAGACACATATCCTGGTTAAGAAAGACATTTTGAGTTCCAATATCTTCCTTCTTTTTTTGTTCTACACCTAATTGTATCTGAGGGAGACTGATTTGTGCAGCTTAATGAAAACACATCTGATGATATAATGAGGAAACAATATACCATAAAAAGAGACCTAAAGGGTTTTCCAAGGATACATGTAGAAGGATTAAGAACTCCTCCACAGTTAGCTCACCAACTGAAAGCAATTTTAAAATTTTGCTTTGTTGCTTAAATTTTAGCTCACATTAGTTTTCTCTGAAGTGAGGGGAAAGTCTGTTACAACTATGAGTAATTGGAGTGCCATCTGCTTGAGGGACATAAACTTACGATATAGCACAGACAGTTAATATGGATTAAAACCCTGTCAAAGTTTTATGCCAACAAGAGTGGTTGAGACTGTTTTTTTTCTGGCAGATCACTGGCTTTTGGTAATTTATCCTAATTTTCTACTTATACAAGAGCTGTAAGCTTAAGCATACAAGATTAATGAAGGTTGATTTGACTGCCCTCTTTGCTTCCTGTGCCTTCTACAGCATTATAAAGATGGCAGATTGCTAATCAAGAGTCCTTGACACTTTGTCCAAACTCAGGGGTGAGTTTCTCAGAAATGATAATTACCTGTAATTCCAGTCATGATCTCTTTGACTATGAGTCACAGTTAAACTGTTTGTCTTTTCCACACATCTTTCTTACAAAATGAGACCACACTTATAAATAGCATTTCATTATTCAGAGTACTCTTTCCTTCTTTCATAGTTTAATCTCTGACACTACATCAGTAGATGTCATGAAACTATAGATGGCAATAGTTCACAATTATACTTTTCTTATGTAATAAATAGGACACTAGCCTGTTTTCTTCATTTTTGCAGGATGTTTTCATGTGCTACACTGAAGGATTATACTGCAGTACACTGTGTACTATAGACAGTGCACTGTATATTGCACTTGCAGCTCAAGCTTATAGATCTAGATCATATCCACTGAACATATTTTCATCTGAGCTTTTTAAGGGTCTTACAATACTAAGAGATCGTGTCTCTTAAATGCCAGCTATTCTGAACCAGCATAATACTGCTGGTTTATAAACTACAGTATTTAAGCAACCCACTAACTGGATAAGCAGTTACAAGCTCTGTCATTACCTATGATGTCCTAGACACCTGCCAAAAATTCAGTAAAAGATCAGGACTGGCAGAAGACATTCAGAATCTAAGGACAAATAGGCAGAGGTTACAGGATACAGACAATGGTAAAAAAAGAGTATACAGTGAAAAGATTCATATAAATACAGGCATTCCATAAATATAGACATTCAAATTGCCATAGATGGGGTGGGATACAAAAAAAAAAAAATTACTTCGCAGTTTCTTTAGTTCAAAGGTCACTATCCCTATAGTGGCTGCAATGGTATTTCAGGTCTTTGTTCACAGAAGACATTTGCTGTTACCTTAATTTCTCCTTGCTTTCTTGTTCTTTCCTTCCTAGGTTGCCAGCTGCCCTGGTACCTAAGACACTGATTATATAGGTGCTATGAAAAAAGCTACTATTTCTATTTAGACTTCAGAAACCATTTTAACAGAAGGAATTTTTTAAAAAATAAAATGGGTGAGTCAATAACAATTGCATAATTTTTATTGCATTAAAAACTGTTAAAGCCAGCATGAAGTAGTTTGACACTATTACTACCTGATCTCCTTTGCTAATCTGTAGTGACTTCAGGTTGGGTACTTTTAGGCCATGCATTTGCTTCTCCCTGGAAATTTTTGCTCACACAGATTATTGTGACTCTTATTTCACAACGGAGGAAACTTTCTTCTCTTCATTTATGCAGCTTATCCCACTAAATACACTTGATTCATGTTTGCTGCTATTACAAAACATACAGTAATGATAATAAATGGGGCCAGACAACTGCTCTAAAGAATTTTCTAAGATGCAAAGATCATAAAGGTCAGATTTTGGGATGATTGTAAGGACACTGAATTAGCCAGTTCATTGAGTTCCCTTTCCTCTCCAGGTTCCTTTGTCCCTGACAGTTTTTCACCTCTTTCCAAGATGTTTCCATTTCACTACAGCAGATTTAGGTCTTCTGCCCTTTAGTCTGTGCTCTGGATTAAAAGGGATACAGCAGCAGCCCGACTTCCTTCTCCTTGCAAAACGTAAGCAGCAATAGTTTATTTTTTTGTCTAACAACTGAGGACAATAGGTAACTTCAAGGTTAAACCTCAGGATTACTTTACATACAGCTGAATGAATTAATATAACTTAGTTTTTAAGAGCCAAATAAATATATGTCCATGCACTCCTGTACGTGTTCTTACCAAAAAAATTGCTATAGACAACTGTACACACACAGGTATTCTATGTATTTAATTAAAATGATGAATATAAAGTTAAATAAAAAAAACTTGTTCAGCCTGTATAATCAACATCCTGTACTAGTATAAGAATGAAGAAGAAATATCCCAATTTTGTTGATTGATTTGTTAATGCAATTTTTTATAAATACATTGTTTCCTAGATGCCCTTCATGCCTGGTCTCTTCTAAACTTCAGTTCATGCCTTCCTGCTATAGATCTTGCATCATTTCACTGAATAACCCATGAGTACCAACCTTTGTCAGGTCTGTTTTTCTGTATGTTTCTGTCGGGGTTTGGAATACTTTTT
>VYZT01052569.1:0-66274 GCA_013400735.1 Pomatostomus ruficeps
TACTTATAAAAAGCTCATGGAAAGGAAAGTGAGTGGATCAACTGGTGCAGGTCATAGGGGAATTGATAGGCATGAAATAAATTTTGATTTTGCATTATTAAACATACACAAAAAATATTAAAAATAGTATTACAGATTCTACATCCTTGGAGACATTCAAAACTTAGGAGGACACAGTCCCAGCAATCTGATCTACTTGGGCCTGCTCTAAGCAAGGATTTGGTGCCTTCAAACATCAACAACTCTGTGATTCTCTAAAGAATAAAGCACTGAGAAATGGCCTTATTTTTCCTCAACTATGCTATATACTTTACTGCTGAAGGTCTATCTCTTTTTTGTCTCACTATCTACACATGTTTCCACCCTAAAGCAAACCCTACATAAAACCTGATGTTCTGAGTGGAGAGGCACTGTACTCACATGAGGGACCATGGAAAGCCCACAGCATGTTGGCCTATTTTCTTCACGGAGTACACACCGTAATGTATGAACTCAGCTATGAACACAGCCACTTCCTCAGCTACCCAAGAGCTTAAGATTACTTCTGTCAAAAGCTGGTGGAGTGACTGGGTGCTTGAAAACTTCCAATACGATATAGTGAGAACCAAGTTGTCTTAGATTTATAGAATATATGTGTCTGTATATAAATACATGTCTCCGGAGATTTTAGAGATTAGGTCTCTCTATCCTGTGTTGAAGTAAGGTGTGAATAGCTGATGGCATCCGCTCTACGTCTGAGAGGCTGTCTGCCTAAAACATGTATTTGAGGTTCCCAACCTGTACAATGCCTATCACTGTTGAGTTAATCAGAGGAACATAATGGCCTTGACAGCCACCAGGAGCATGGGGGACATTAGGAGATCTGTTCTGGGCACCTCTGTCTGCAGAGACAATTCAGGGGAAAGAAAAGTGGACACAGAAAACGAGCAAAGCTTACAGACACTGCTTGGATTCTTAGGAAGAGACAGTGGAGCTGAGACAAACAGGATTATGAAGATATGATACAAAAATTCAGGGGCTGTGAGGAAGAGGAGGATTATAACCGGCTGTGTAAATAGGGATAGAAGGCAACAGAGAATGGCTGGCAGTTCAGGAATACTCCTAGTGGGAATGGGCTGAATATACAGCAGAGTGACAACCATGTTAGGACAAAGATTTTTATGGATGACATAACAAGCTGCCAAGGGAACATAAGGGAGCATGTGCAGCACATTTGGATCTGTCAGTTAAAACAAATGCCCAAAATCCCATTTGGAAGAACAAAACGCTTGGGAGAAGAAAAAAGCATACTTCTGACATATTGCAGGATCATCCCATTGCAGTGATCTCTGCCATACAGCTTGACAGAAATCTTCTCTGGCCACTTGGATTGATCATCTTACCACTTGCAGAGAATCACGATTTATGACTATGAACTCTGCTTAGAATTTTCCTCTGTTCCACACCAACTCCTATGCTGAGAAGTTCTTGGCTGCTGAGTTTCCTTAGAGCTCCCACACTCCCAAGTCCACACAAAGCCCAGAAAAAGGTTGTCAGAGCCTTGCCAACCAGACTGTGAAACTAGGCATCTAATTTGTGAATGATACAGTGGGAGGAGAGTGGCACCAAGCAGGTGCTTTCTCCTGTGCCTGGGCAGCTCCACACACAGCCCTGGCTCACCACCACTGCCTGGGACAGTCCTCCTGAGGCTGAGCACAAAGATGTGAAACAGTCTCTGACCTGTTACAAATAATTTTTTACATCACATACAGAAAACGGTACTAAATATAATCCGGATAAAGCTGAAAATGTAAGCTTAAACAAAATCATTACAAGCCTCCACCAGGTTGATCCTGCATGTTTTAACTTTTCTTAAGAAAACAAAAGAAAGCTTTCAGTTAAACAAAACAAATTCTCAGTGAAAGAGTAAAATTCACAAAGGAATATTTTTGAAATATTTAGTTTTCAGAATAAAAAAAAAAGGGCACCATGGTATAAATTTAGCTGGACAGAACTTTTCATGCTTGGGGAATGTTGAGCATCATATGGTACCTTTAGTATTTTGCAACAATTACTACTGCCCAATAAGGGTTTTGACAAAGCACAAAATAGGATTATGCCCTATACATGTCATATATATTCATGTTTCACTATCTATCCCAGACTGAGCCTTAAGTTTATAGTTTTACTCACACAGTTAGAAATACTTAAGCCTGACTTTTTGTTAAAAATGTAAATGCATAGAATGCTTATAATTACAGAGGGTGTATTCTTCCCACTGATACCATCACAGTAACTTCATAAAATAGCTGTTTAAAACAGCTACTTTTAAAACAAACACACACTTTATTTGTACAACACTCTACCTTACACAGACCAGCATCCTGAACTCCTCTTATGAAGAAGCTACCAGAGTATCCTGAGGAACCACAACATACTCTAAGAGTTAGTTGGCTTAACATCTGATTTGCAGTTACTCCATCACCAAAAGGATGACACAGGTTTTTTGGCTTTTTGTTGTTTGGGTTTTTTAAAATTTCATCTTTGTTGATCCTACCTTCTGAGATGTCCACGGTCCTTTCTTTTAATTCTCCCACCTCTTGCTCCAGGTGCAGAGTCTGAGGCTAAGTTGATTAAGTCTGTGCTATCTGTGCTATCAAGCTCGAGCACAAAGGAATCTCAGTAAATCTGGGATGGAAGATTTGAGGAAGGGGAAGAGAGAATATCAGTGTTCTACAACAAATTTGAGTGGATATTTCAGATTTATTTAAAAAAAAAACTGGGGAAAACTATGTTTTTGGTAAGGAAAAGTGTAGATTTTTAGGAAAGGAAAGGCTATGGGAGACTGAGAAAGGGTTAGACAACTGTGAATTTGAATATGGAAGATTTAAAAGATAAGGAAAAGGAAAATGGGGCAGGAAAATGCAGGAGTTTTGTGCCAGTGTAAGAATATTACAGTTTTTAACTAAACTAAACATCATACTAGATCTAAATCATACTAGATCATACTAGATACTTAAACTAGATCTAAACAGCACATTGTTGACAGCCAATTTACAGACCATAGCCATTATTAATATCAGAGGTTTACTGTTCTGAATTTTCAATACTACTGGCAGACCACACAGGGAAAGAGGGAAGTTTCAATAAGGTAAGATGATGTAAAGCAGTGCAGAACAATACACTTAGAAAATTCAAACAGTAATGGTATTTCATTATCTGATGATGCTACTGTTACAAAAACAGGTTAAAATCTGAGATCAGAACTTTGCTGGATGATGAGAACCATTCTGATCTTCTGCACTTACCTGTATAGTCTCAGATATCTAATGAGGCTTTATATTTCCTAAACAAATAAAAGGCATATAGTGCAGTGACAACTTAAGGCTATTCAGGGAAGAGGCAACAGTCAAGGATATTTTGCCTCTTTATTATCTGAAATAGAGGGATGCCTACTCCATGGGGATACAAATACAGGGACCATGAGCTAGACTTGTGCTCACATGCCTGTTCAACAGAAGCAAGCAATCTTTTTCATCAGGTAAGGGATTTCTATGTTGCAGGTTTCTCTGTGTGTCAGGAGCTGAAAGAAATTTAATGGCCAGCTAGATCCCTTACATAAAAAAGATAACCATGTCAGCAACTAAGGAGAGAACTTTCCTATTCCCTGCTTGGTAGAAGGTAGCCTTGCCATAGCAACAGCTTCCAGAGCTGGTGAGGTCCATCTACTGTTGTCTAAACTTGGATCCCCTTTCCTGCATACTGATATTTGCTGTTCAGTATTCAGCCATATTTGAAGTAGCTGAACACTAAACACAAACATGGCATCTGCAGGAAGCAGGAGTACCTCTGATCACATCATACATCTGAAAAAAATAACTTTCAGATATATCAGCCTTCTGCTGGGTTCAAAGACTGTGTTGGTTTCAGCTGGTGAACTGAAAAGATCATTTTGACCAAGCTGTGTGATAAACATTCTATGCACAGTACTGTTCCTCTCAGTTTTGATTTGATCCTTACATGTTCTTGTGATTCCATCTTTGCGCTTTTTTAATTCAGATTATGTAATACAGCCAGCAGAATGATCTCAGCCAAACAAATCAACTTCAGTTATTTAAATCCAAAATAGACAAATCAGACAATTCCACCCTCATCCATAGCCACAGGGTTTTATGAGAGGTTTTCTAGAAGACTTTATTTCAGTAATATCTGCTCTTTCTAGAATCTGAGTTTAATCATTCCTTGGTATTTCTCTCTACTTTATCATTAATTTTAACTTTACACTGAAATCAGGTCAGTAGACTACATATTAATAAGGTTAGTACTGTTTTATTCTGGTTGTCTCTGTAAGTTTTAGGTGATTATACTAAAACCAGCGGTTTATCCCAGCTTAAATACGACTGGTTTACTGGAGGTCAAACTCTTCTGTCCCTGTTGTTTTTAATAACTTTCCCTTAACCACTTCAGTTCTTTCAACAAAAGAATACAGGGAAGAAGGGAAGACTTGTGAGATGAGGTGTCCAAGAAGAATGAATGTCCAAGAGGACATGGACAAACAGATAGAAATGTTCAAAGTAGGTGAAAAGAAAAGATAGAGAGGCAACAAGTTGAGGAAAAAATTTGAGAGATGAACAACAGGGAGAAAGTAGAACAAATATCAGGGATTATGAGGAAAGTAGTGTGCTAGAAAAGCAACAAAATTAGATTGTCTTGTCACGTATCAAAAGTTGTTGCATTGGGAACAGAGATGACACATGGACAAATAGAACTTACTTCAGAGAAAACTCTACTTCCTTTCCTCAGTTTGGGGTTTTGTTCTTTGGGATTAGGTTTTTTTCTTCAGAAAAGAAAGAAGGAATTTGGGGATTCAGGGTTGTCTTTATCTTTTAAGAAAAATGCTTTTAGGTGAGTTTTTCATCTCTTCAGGCATAATCAGCATAAGACATTACCAAGCCTACACACACACACATGCACTACAACAAACCCCCTTACAAATGAGCTTACCAGGACTCTCAGTGCACAGCAGAAAACAGCGGCAGATTGGATATGAGACACTAAAGCTCTAAATGCAAACAAAGCATGTCCAGCAGATTTTGTAATAATCATGTGGCACTGCACTCTTTTATTTGGAAATCCTTCACTTTTTTTTCCCCTGCCTATTTTAAAGAAACAACCTATTCTGAAGTTTAACATTCAACCACTAGAAGAGATCTCTATTTTTTTTGTGCCCTGAGCACTAGTGATAGTGCTGCCCTTGTAAGAATTTGCTGCTTGCAGACTATGACAGAACTGAAAGGTTTAAGATCTGCACTGAATGCCATGCTCTGCGTAAGTCAGACTATAGTACCAAGACCTCTATATGATTTTAATGGCTGTCTTTCAAATTAGTCAAAGCAGAAGTGATTCTTCAGTTCCCAAATTTACATATGTTTATTTCTCATCATCTCTAATATTTAATTAGATATAAGCATTTTGTTTGAAAGAGTTGCTGAGACTATGCCATGTCACTTGCTGTGCAAGCACAAGGAACTTGTCTTTTTGAAACATTTATGGTATTTGCTATACTTAGCCATCCAAAATGTTTATTATGCAGAAGCCTAAGAATTGCTGTGTACCACATTAATCTTGAACAAGTCTGTCTTTCCTTGCTGTTTGAAGCACAGGAATCTAAGTTCTTTGCACTCATTTAATACAATAATATGTGACATTGAAAAAGGAAATTACTGGGCAGCTAAAGTCAGCCATCCAGGAAGCTATCAGAAATAAAAAAGGGAAAAAGATAGAGAGAGTACATACCCTTTAGCTATTTAGTAAGAGAAACTGCTAAAAAATAGTAATTACTGTTAAAATATATGCTGGACAGGTTATATACTTAAAAGGATAGAAAAATAAAACCAAGAATAGAAGCAAGGAGAAAAAGGTGATTTTCTTACCCAAGAACCATTGTGGTAGCTACATTTATAACATAGATATGGCAAAAAACAGAGATTTTAGTTGGCAATGATCATCTAAGAGACCACTAAAATGCAGATTCCTACCAAACAAACCAAAGGCCTTAACCGAGTGAAAGGGCACACAGCACCCGTTCAAGACAAGTTTTGAGAAAACAGCTTACAAGTTATATAAAGTGTTGTGCATCAGGAAGCTCTTCTTGTCATAATTTAGCACTTCCAAAAGAGTGGCTTTTAACAGCAAATGTTAAAATAGTTAAACCCCAAATGTGATCCTTCTGGGGCTAAAATAAAAAGACAGGAATTTTATGTTGATGGTAGTTTATGATTAGCTCTGTGATCATCATTTAACGCGTTTTCATCCACTTGGTGTATACAAAGTTGCTTTTGTATGATTTTAATTTATTACACAATGTATAATGCAACAGTGAGATGCTAAGTGCAGCATTATAATCTACTAAATTTTTAAATATAAATTAGCTTATAATGGTAATAAAGCCTGTAACAATGCTTCAAAACTTGCCATGATATACTTTCAAAATTTACTTGTAATCAGAAAAGTTAACAGAAGTTGAGAACAAAATGAGAAATGAAAGCAAGTGAATAAGGGTGATTACAGCCCATGTGCCACTGACTGTATCAAGGATGTTCTACTTTTAATAAAAGAATAGAAAATTAAGAAAAAAAGAAAGTCTTCCAAAGTAATGTTTAAAAAAACTTCATCATTTACCCTGAAGACAAGCTATTGCTTTATGCATCAAATACAAGGATTAAATCCAGTCAGTTCACTGAAGACAGGTACTTATGGCCAAAGAAAAGGAAGTGATTAAGTAGAACATGACAAGCTGATCCCATGACATGCGGAGCTGCAGAAGGAAATGGCTAAGAAGGAAAGAGAAAATAGTCTGAGGACTCACAAGGCCGACTGCAGAGGCCAGGGCTGAAGCTGTGTGGGATGCAGGTGCCCCAGGATGGGAGCATCAGGAGCTGCAGGGCTGCTCCATGCCAGACAGTTCCAGAGGCTGCAACACACCCACCGCTGGACACGGCTGCGCCCGCGGCTGAGGCGGGAGCGCCTCGGGGGCAGCGGGCGTGAGAAAGGCAAAAACACGGCACCAGCAGTGAGGAGAGAGGGGGAAGGTGTGAGAACCAGCCTTGCCTGCCCTAAGGCGAGGGAAGGAAGAGGGGAGGGAGTACTGCAGCCCCCTGAGCAGGGATTCCTTTACATCCTGTAGAGAAGACCATGCTGGGGCAGGTTTTCCTGACAGAAGATACATCTCCTGGAGAATCCACATGAAAGCAGGTATTTTTCCTGAAAGACTGCAGGAGGACTCCAAGCTAGAGGAGGAGGAAGCAACAGAGGGGAATTTTTATGGACTGGTCCCAGCCCCATGCCTGATGCCCCTGTGCCACGTGGCTGGACAAGGCAGAGGAGTCGGGAATGCAGAAGTAAAGTTGAGACTGGGAAGAAACAAGAAGCGAGGAGGTATTTTAGATTTTATCTTTGCTTCTCACAATCTAACTCTATTTTTAGTTGGCAGTAAATTAAATTAACCTTCCCCAAACCGAGTCTGTTTTACCCATGGTGATAGTTTGTGAACCAACTCCCTATTTTTATGTCAGCCCATGAGCTTTTCCATCTTATTTTCTCCCCTTCTCCTGTTGAAGCCTCTAGCAGCCAGACAAGGTCAATCCACCACAGAAACCTCTCTAACAAGACTTTAAAAATGAAGAAATGTGTAAATCTTGTATTTTTGAAACAAACTGCATAACAGTTTTACAAATGACTGAAAGCCATCGCCGATCCTTGTAATCTTAACAGGTTTTCCCGATAGTCTTCAATGGGAGAAAAAAATAATCTGTATGGATTTCAGCAGCAGCCCAGATAGATTTAACAGCCTTCTTAATCAAATTTAACTTAGTCATGAACTTCCATATCAAGAGACTTAAAAATCAAGTTATTTTTCATGTAATTACAGTCACTGAAGCATTAATTTCTGTTTATCATCCGGTCTTGCTAATAGAGGCCCAGATCTGTCAAGCTTTCAACTCTGTTCAATGGGTAACTTGGAAATTCAGGCACATAGTCTGGAGAGAACTGTTCCTAGCAGTATGCAACAGATGTTGAAACTCCATAAAGCTTTTGGTGCAGTAACTTTTGATAGTGTATGTGATAAATAAGAGAATAATAAATGTTGGTTCTCATCTACAAACAATCATGTAGTAAGTATAAATGAAACTTTGCATGCATGAATACAACATTTATAAGTGAATATGTAACAATAATAAATGATAACATAGAAATAGTGTTAAGATAGAAAATAGTAGAAACAAAGTTAAGAGAAGGGGTGTAACTCAAAATAGTTATAACATGGTAGGGAAATGTAGTAATTGCATGGTAATAAATGTCATCTAAGCTGATACAGCACAGCACCACAGCACGAGAGATCAAGACATCTTAAGGAAGACAAAGAAAATAAACCACATGCATTCCAGAAAGCCGCTATCTTATCGGAAATTCACACCTCCCTGATCAATCGCCAGCTACAAATTTTAAGATGTGTCTGAGGAGGCGACGGCCTCCAACTCCAAGAATTTCCAGAACTAAATATTGTCTAAGAGGAGGCAATAGATCAAAGAAAAGAAAGTGAGTGAAGTGTAAATTAGCCCCTGAGCTTTATGAATATGTAACAGTAGACAAGATACTTTAGTTGATTGTAAATTGAATGGAATTTGCGCCTCTGGCAAGATTGCCAAGTGCCCAGCGCTGTGTTTGCCTTTGTCCTATTAATAAATGTTCAACATTTCATAGCTAAAATCTCTGCTCGTAATTTCATTTATAACAGTGTACATCTCACTTTGGCATTACAGAAGGAACACAGTTTCTGAGAAACACATCCTATGTTAGCATAAGAGTGCCTACCAAGCGTGCCTGAAACTTGTGTAGCTTGAAGCATTAGGCTTGCTCCCTGACTTGGCTGCATGGCCAACTGCACGGCCAACTGCACCTGCCTTTTGTATCCAGTATCTGCCTGTCACCTTTTTACAAAAAGAAGCAGTTTCTCCTAAATCAACTATACCAACTTGGTTATTCTCCAATCACCATCTTACTTTCAAGAAGGCTAAAACATTCTATCCTTGAATAAGGCTTTTTATTCCCTTAGCTGACTTGATCTTTATGAAGCTGATTACTCAGATGAACTCTACCATTCTCATTATCTGAAGATTGTGTATAGCAAATCTTCAACAAGAGTTTGTGACTGTCTCATTGCATGGTCATTGAGTTTAAAAATATTTTGGTCTTCACAGGCCTATGAATTATACTCAAGAAATTAAAAGGAATTTACCAACACTAATAAGTATATCCTAAATAAAATACTGAAAATTTACATGTGGGTTAGCACAATCTTCATTAACATATGTTTTCTTGTCAGTGACTGTCTTCAATGTGGCGGAAAAAAGCCAAATTGAACTCTCTACAGTGGAATATATTCACAACTTTCAACATATCACAGACTGCATAAGAGCATATACCCTCTTTTAAGGAGGTCAATTCACGTAGGAGACAAAAGGCTAAAAAATATCAGCTGGTGCATGACTTGTCATGTTGCTGTAGGGGAGAGAATGCGTAGGTTTGCACAGAAGATTAAGACTGAGCATGCAGAGCTTCATTTGAAATAAGACTAAATACAAGTTTCTAAATGTGTCTACAGGCCACTGCTGCTGTATGATTTCCTCCTCTGGCTGATGAAAATCTACTGTAGGATTCAACTGCCTCAACATCGGCCTTCAGTTCTACCTTCAATGCCCTAATGGTTTCAAAATACGAGCATGGAGCTGTAAGGTATGACATGGGTGTTACCTGAGAGCCACCCTCACTGGGGCAGCTGCTGGGAGCCACAGTAAAACTCTGCAGTACCTTATATGACACTTAATGACTCGGGCCTCTATTTCACTGAACAGGAATCACAGCTGAGAAAGATTCGGATCTGATTTAGTCTAGTTCAGCGCAAGCTGAAGCTCTGGGGCACACTGATCTCCCTCCACAAGTATAAGGAAAGCATAAACTCAGCTCACATATAATGTAGGGGTTCTCATCTGGAACTGACTCCTCCTCAGCCTGGCAGGTAAATATATTGACTTCATCTCTTTTGAACGCTTCACCAGCCTCCTCTTTGATAGTCCATACAAGTGACCAAGAGGGCAGCTCCCCTTACATGAGCAATAGGCTCTACTAAACACTCACTGGTTGATTAGGAAAACATCAGGTATACAGAGGGAAGGGGGATAACCAGAAACACAGGATATTCAGAGATATGCAAGAGCATGGTTATACCTAAGCTAAAAGCTTAGGGGTAAAAAAAAACCCCAAGACAGATGAAATCTTCCTCAGTTTAATTCCCTTGTTGCTTTTTCTGCTGCATTAAACTTGCATGGGCAAGAAGTTGCCTCTGTGGTCTCTTTACCCATCCACAAAGGCAATGAGGTGAGTCCCTGAAACAGTCTAGAAAAGCAGGTTTCTTTACAGCTAAATGGACTGATCAAAATAATTCTGAGGGGTAAAGCTGTCAGGCTGACAAAGGTCTTGAGAGCAGTTTGCTAATGAACTTTCAACTGCCCTTTCTCCGTTTGCAGAAGCTATTTGGTCAGAGAAGAAAAAATTAGAGAAAAAAGATTCACTTTGTTGATCCATGCATAGATAAGAGTTTTGATCACCTACCACAGTATTAAAATCCCAGCAACATCCAAAAATTTCCTCCAGTCATGACAACACAACCATCATTCCTATGCTCATCTATTTATGGAGAGTCCCAGCAACATCTGCTTATCTCTCTGATTAATCTGTACTTCTCAGCAATACTCAACTTTTTAGAACACAATATCCCAAGTAACTTTCCCAGAACTCACCATTACAAAGGGTTTTCCTATGAGAGTCTGCTTTTTATGGACAAGTTAATGACAAATATAATAGATTATTGAGAAAGAAACATTTAATTCCAAAGATTCCATAGACCTGTTGCATGTAAGTTAGTTGACAGGTGTTTTAGCTGGAATACTGAAATTGCACAGCACATGATTAAACTTCAGCCTAAATAACATGCAGCTTTTTGGAAATCTCAATCTGGATTAAAAAAATTATTAGGTTTTATCTGCTCTTTAAGGAAATGCAGATTACATTTTGTCCAGATTTTCACTTAATCTCTTACCAGTCATTAAGCAACTGGTAACAGATATATCATTTCATAATCACAGTTTTGGGGAGAGATTTGATTTATCTCCATAGGAAGGAGAACTTTGTCTATAGATTTGCTTGCTTGAAATACACAATTCTATCTTCAATTATGCTTAATATAATCATGTACCTCAGGTATATGTATGACAACATATCCTATGTCCTTTCTAATTGCAGCACTGGAGATGTATTGACAGAAACATCCATCCCTTAAGTAAAATTATAAAATACTCCAGAATGCAAAGTATGTAAAAAAATAGATGGAAGTATATTTTATCTAGGACATTGCATGGCTGAAAATACACTGAATTTTAATCCTGGATGAGGATTAAGGTTATTTATGATAAAAAGAGAAATAGCAAGAGAGCACAGATTACATTTAGTCCTCACAATTACTCTGTTCTCTTGCAATTTTTTCAGCTACTTGTTGGTTTCTCATAATGCATAATAGGTCATAAATCTTAGCAAATCTCTCTTTGCAGCAAGATCTCTTTTTGTCTAAAATCTCTCTGGTTCTGGGGTGCCAGAATAACCCAGGAATTCAGTTTACTAAATTTAGTTCTATTTAGCATTCCTGTGTTATTTTGTTAACTACAAAACCAAACAATTGTGCCTCAGCAGTGTACATAACCATGAACACTTTAAATATTAGAAGTCATACTTAGTCCTAACCCACACATATCACATTAAAAATCCCATCTCATAGAAGAATCTTACATGAATGGAGGCTACAATGATTCAAGCTGAAAGATACAAATTCTAAGAAGAAATAAAACGATCAAGTAAAGAATTTGTTAGGTTTAAGGGGCACACACTGGGCTGCCAAATCAGCCTGAGTTTAAATGAGTGCACTCTTACATGCCTGGGAGCTGGCAGCTGGTTTTTGTGTGACCATATGGAACAAAGGTACCCAGAGGCTGAACAAGGGGATTCAGTTAGTTCAGTTAGTTTTGCCAAAAGCTTGAGTCTTTTAGGGAAGGATGATGCATGATTAGAAGATATCTTCTACTTTATGGGATCCTTTTACAAGAGGACTTTTCACAGATACCACAGCTGGGCACAGTTTGAAGTAAGGGTCATGATGCTAGATTGATTGTCTTCTGGCAATAAAATCCAAGTTTATCTAGGAAACAGATCACTGCTGGGAAAACTGAAGGTGCATTGCTTAGACAAAAACAAGTCCCATCAGGGGCTGCCACAGGACTATTAGCTCTGACTGAGCTCTGCTTGAACATCAGCAGTCAGCTCTGCTGGTGCACTGTATCCCCTCAGGCTGAAGAACCCGTTTCTTTCAGCCCCCTGAGCCTAAACACATCCCTGGACATCTGCATGTTTGCTACTCTGTTCTCCCTCAATGTTTTTGAGGGAGGGGAAAAAAAAATAAAAAGTGCCTTCAGTCTCCAAAGCTAAGCTTTTATTGGACTATCAATCCAAAGAGATACCAAGGTTTCTTTCTTCTGGGTTAATGAGATGAAAGTTTAGATGGCGTGAAATATTTGCCTGCCTGGTATGTCTTTGTAAAGTGATCCCTTCTCCTCAGCCCTTCACACCAGGGAGGACTTCCAGATAATTTTTCTTTCCACATCTCCAGATTATTTTTTTTTTGCATCCCAACTGAAACTGGAAATGACAAAACACAGACCCACTTCCTTTGGTTTGCCAATAGATGGCACCTTGTTATATGGCTCTCCATCCAGAAATAGATGTGTTAATTTTGGATATATTTACCTGAAGCATTCAAGAAATAGCTCAAAATTATGACATTCAGGGTTCTGTCTGACAGATGCCTCCTTGATTGACAGGCCACATCTCACATGAACAAAGGCTGGGTAAGTACATTAACCATCTGATACTACACAAGTACACACATTACATGTTTGTCAACAGTAGTAATGGCATTTTTACTTAATTTCTATCTTCAAATCACTGCACAGCCCAAGTTCATTTCCAGTGATCAGACTTGCTGTACAGAAGCACTTTGGAAAAGTGGGTTATATCCAGACTCACCCCACTCTCACACAGATGGATTACACAGGCTTCCCCATTGTCCTCCCCCAACACTGCAGATCATTAGTCTGAAAGGGATGTAAATCTATCCAATGAAATGAACTTATTCCCTAATGTGTTGCTATAATGAATATGTGCAGAGAAATTAGACATGTACAAATTAAATTTACCTATACCAATTACAGTCTCTGGATTAGCCACTTATTTATTCCAAATTTATGTTTTAATACTCCAAGTTGACTTCTTTATAAAGTGAAAAAAGGTGGTTCATAATGCAACTAAGGCAGCTAAATATTACAGGAAAACACATTCTTCAATTTTAAATTTTCAAGACTATGAAAATACTTTTTCCTATATCTTTATTAAGATAATGTATTTGCTTATTAGTTCTGTATTCTGTAGTTAAAAAAAATAGTATGTTTATTATATATGGTATAGACTGGTTTAGAGATATCTAATCTCTTCTATGATTTCTGCAGTGCCAACAACTAAGAAATTATTCCATTCCAGAAATGAAGATAACGGAAATATAGTAAATACACAATACCTTGCAAAAAAATTTTTTTAGCTTAATTTGAAATGCAATAGGGCAAACTGAATTCAGAAACAACTGCAACTTTGATGTGGCAGTGAAAATGCCAGTGAAGTTTTGGACTTTAAGATACCATAAAGGTAATAGTCTGGTATTAATAGTAGTGAGATTGGATTTGACTTGGTAGCAAGAGGTAACAATAAATTCAAAGCAATTCATATAATGAACTAAAGGGCTTGAAAAAATCAGCACATTGTGGAAAATTAAGATAATTAAATGTGCATAATACACTGAAAGGATGCAAGAACAGTTCCAAACAGGTACAGTGACCTCACAGCTGAAACTGCAGCTTGCTGTCTACAGGTTTTGCAGGGATTTAAGGCTGTTTGCTTTCTAATGATAGTAACATTACTGGAAACACATTGAAGTAATGAAGAATTGAAGGACTCATAAACAGATTCCTGGAGTGACTATGCTTTGAGAATTATCATCTCCACAGAACAATGTAAACAGATATCCTACCAGTAGCTAGCCAACCCTATTCCCAAAAATCTGGAAAAACATAAAAATCTGAAATATTTAGTGTATAAGCCTTAAATATTTATAAGACTTAGTATTTATGAGAATGTTAATAATGATTCAGCAATAATGATTTGTTTATAAGAATAAAAAGTTCCTGTTACAAGAGGAAGTCCTCATTAAAGAGGAAATGCTCTATTTAAAATTAGAATGTTAATTGTATGTATAACTATTATTACAGCTATCTACATCTATCTACATTTTTGATGGCACAATTACAAGCAAAAGATAATCAAATACCATTAATGTATTTCCAATCTACCAGAATTAATAAGTATAAGCAGTAAGATGTAGAAAGAAAATTTTATTTCATGCATATAAACATATCATTTTAGCAATTTTTAATTGATTTTTTTCTCCTGATTTTATAAAATTGTATACATATTTTGACTAGTCAGAGATTATCAGAATTGTGTCTGGTTTAAACTGCTTGGTTTTTCCTTTTACCTTGCACCAGATATGCATACATTATCATATTAAATCTATAAGGTCATACTTGTCCATTTTCAAAACTGTATTCACTGGATAGACAAGGATCAGAATCTACTGTAAAGTTACAGTCTACAGGATCATATTGATTATATTATGGTATATGAACACATCAAACAGAAACCAGGCCTTTCTCATTTTTCTTTCTTTATTATCCTCTTTCTTCTTAAGGTGTGGTGCATTAAAAAATTCTCAGATTTCAATTGTTATCACTTACTTAATTGACTTGTCTTTTCAATATATATCTGCACATGAAACTAATTAACTGAAATTAACTTCCTTTACACAAGACCCTGAATCTCATCTCTTTACTTACAGATATTTAGGGCACAGATGAATCATATTCGACAGAAAAGTGAATAAAAATATTTCTATATTGTTGTATTTTCTGAAACCGGAACTTATCAGAAAAGTGCAATAAAATCATTTCAGCAAAGATCTAAATACTATCTCAAAGTATACTTCTGGACAAAAACAAAAAAAATGAAAAATAATTTCAACGTTTTCTATTCTGTCTTTGTGGTGAGACTGACCCAAGTCAGGTAGGAAGATGTTCCTCTTCAATACTGACAGCACTGTATCCCATGTGGAAAAGAAGCCTTTATCACAATGGAGTTCAACAGTGATCTCCCACACCTCAGACAGTAGCTGAGCCTGTAGGATACACAATATTTTCAAGAGAACCACTGGAAGGCTCTCCTGCTCCTTCTCGTCAGCTTTATATCATCAACTTTATTGGACCAAACAGAATGCAAGATTGTGAGTGTAAAAATGATAAAAATACTACACTGAAAGAAATTAAAAGCTTAAAGTTGATTTGGTAGCTTTGGTTCTTCTTTCTCTTTGAACACTGAGCTGAAAAAGATCATCATAGTGTTAGTGCTCCTTCTAAAGGATTCTGTAAAATTCTGAAATTCATTTGTCCAAAGCTGTAAGCCACAGAATTATTTCCTAACAGAATTTAAGGAGATTTTGTGTAAGCCTATAATGTGCATAGTTACAATAAGCAAACATGGAACAAAAATTACATGAAATAGCCTTGAGTTTTTCATTGTTCACCCTGCAAGTCAAAAGACACATGAATATGCCAAGCTGTAAGGACCAAGTTCCTTTAGGTAGCCCTGCCTGAGCAGGGGGGTTTGGATCAGATGACCTCCAGAGGCTCCCTCCAACCTCAACCCTTCTGGTATTCTGTGACTGCTATGGCATACCATCTCTTTTGGTCAAGATAAATGGGTACATAAATAGTAACTTCTCAGGTGATTTAAATACCTTGAATCATTAACAGATTTCAAATGTCAAAAAATTGGTTCATAAAAGCTTTATTCTGCCCTGTACTTCCTGTATTAGGCTATGTAGTATGATTGCACGTATATGGTATGCATGTATATTCACTTATGAAAAATCTATACAATACATGCTTATACATACATATATGAGAGATAGATAGACAGATGACATTAGGCAAGACACATGACATTAGGCAAGAGGAGGTAGAATAAAGCTTCTCCTGAAAAGTCTAATTGACCTTTGCAATCTTATATTTTTCGTGTTTTAATGTAAGTTTTTGCAATGGAAGGAATTATTACACTCAGAGGTATTGTTGACATTCAAAATAATTCCCATAGTCTCAAATCAGTTAAATTGAAACAATAATACTAAAAATGCAGGACTAAAAATAGGATAACATGGCTAGTAATAACACTGCAGTGTATTGAAAGTTTGGGGTTTTTTTTTTGTTTAGGCCTGTTATGGTTTTAGTAGAGGAGAGGGGGCCATAAAGATGGCTCCTGTGAGAAGCTTCTGGAATTCTTCACCATTTTCAGCAGAGCAAATCTCTGATGGCTCTGAAGATGATGGACATGCCACTGGCCATGTTTGGGCCAATTAGAAAGGTTAGTTACACCTCTGTGATGACATATTTAAGGATAAATCNAAGCCGCAGCAGCCATGGATGCCAGAAAAAGTCGGCTGCAGGAGCCGTAGATGCCAGGAGAAGCCATAGCAGGTGCAGCCCAGTGAGAGGCAGAGACTGAGATAAAAGTCCCGCAGTTTGTGAAGGAGGTGACCACGCTGGAGTGGGTGGATGTTGGAGGAAACTGCAGTCCAGGTGGGAGACTGGGTAGTATTAAATTTCACTTTGCAATTTAAGTTGAGCCTGGTTTGTCCTTGGAGCGTTTTCTCCCGGTTCCTTATCTCAACTCATGGACCCCTGAGTTAATTCCCTGGGGTTTTTTTTTTCCGCTCTCCTTCCCTCCTCTGCCCAGCTGTGGCAGGGAAGGGAACGATTGAGCAGCTGCCGTGGGTGCCTGGCACTTAGCCAGGATCAAACCACGACAAGGCCCCATTATACTACATGATGCTTCCAATATGTTACCCAGCTTGCATGACAACTGCAAGAATAGACATGAAGGATTCAGGAGCCCTTCATCACAGGTGAAGAAAGAAGGTGGCAGCAGCAATATACTTTCTTGGTCATAAAGTGTAGAATCACACAAGAAGTCACAGTCTAAGAGTTTGGCAAACAGGTAGACTGAATCTGGGTAAACCAAATCTGGGTAAACCACAGAGCTTAATCAAGTGATCACTGATTTAATGATGATTTAAGGCTATGGTGGAAGAAAAATCCAGCTGTCCAGTGACTCTTCTACAGTCCCGTCATTAAATGAAGAAACTCTGATCTGGTTAACTGCAGAGCAAATATGGTGAAGAGAAAGCTCATTTTAAGGATTTCCTTAAAAAAATTATGCTCTCACACTTGTTTGAAAGTGGACTAACTTCCCAGAAGCAGAAGACAGTGATCCACACCTTACTGGAAACAGAATTCCTCACTTTCTTGCTGGCCTTCCTTTTCTTTTTTTCTGCTAGAAGCAGCAGGTCTAGGGAGGCGTTATTGAAAAGCAGTGTTTCTTTCATGATGCATATACACCCTATATCTTTTGGGAAACAAATTATGTTGACTGCTACAGAATGAGAATTTACCTGCTATTCATTTGCAATTTGCTATGTAATTTTACATCCTTCTGTTGGATTTTTTTGTTCTCCAGCTGTGTTAGTCAGAGCATACATAAATTAGCCTTTTAATGGACAATTTGACCTAAGAGTTCTGTGAAAGAGATGTAAAAAAAATCCTGACAATCCAGACATTTTGTTCTGACAATATTACCAACTTCTGTTAAAGCATTAGTACACAGCTGAATTGCATGGCATATGTACTCAAGTTGGTAAGGCTTAAAATAGCAAGCCATTATGTGAGCAAATTTTAAGCATAATTTAAAGGAACTAAATTACAAACACCCAGAAAAAAACACGTGACATGCAATTAAGGAAATGTTTCCGAGTTGTCTTTCTTTCCAAGTATAAATCACTGGTATTACACTAAAATGAAAAGAATTTCAGTGAAAGCTATATCAGAAATATTACTCTCTTTTCCACTGATTACCAACATTATATTTTGCAACCACATACTACTAAGTTCAGTGAAATAAGTTCTCATATATTTATAATGTATTTTACATCCGGATTTCCTACCCATTGTCCTTCATGTGTGTAAACAGAAAGAAGAGAAAGCAGACTGCTCTATTCTGCAAAACACAGTAAAAATGGTGACAAAATTTACTTTTATCATTTGCTCCCAATTATTTTCATCTTAAATTTGATAAAAAATTGTAATCCTAATGAAATCTATACAATGGTAGACTGAGTGCTATGAATAAATATATGGCTTAATCTGGAACATAAATCTTCCACCTAATTCTGTCAATGTCATACAAATTTCACTTAGTTCAATATACCCACAGCACCTCATAAATTTTGATCCAAAGAAACTGCATTTGTTTATTCATTTTTGTACCCTAAAATGTATATCCTTTTCTATAAGGAGAAAGAAACATGCATCAGGTGTTCACAAAGAAAATACATCTTTTTGCATTACCTAACCAAATACTGGGGAGAGGTTTTACAGGAATGATGAAAGAAAAAAAGTTGTATTTTCAGTCTTTTTGTTGTTGTTGTTTATGAGGCTGTGGTACCATGCAAGGGAAGAACAGAGAAAGCAGTGGCAGCCAGGCCATCAGGAGGACTGAGGTAGGGCCCTTCCCACCCTTTACCAAGCCATTGAGAACAACCAGCTGGACATTTTGCTGACTTCTCCACTGCCCTAAAAACCAAAACATTTCACATCATAGGGGAAAGTGAATGGAATAGAGAGAAGTAACTTAAACACACTACCATTTTGGCAACTAAGATTTTGGTGTATGGAACATAACTAAAAGGATACGAAATGAAAGAGTAGGCACTCTCTAAGGAACTAAAACCACCTAGAACATTCTGCCAAAATAAAAGCAAGTGGTCACTTCTGTCGGCTTTTTCTTAAAAAAAAAAAGAAACCTTCCTGACTTCCTTCTGAAATGTTATCTCACATAAAATTAAATTAAACCCATTAAATGTGGTCTGCCTACAACTATATGAAAGGAGAACAAACTCGAGTGAGAAGTGAAAAGAGCTAACCAATACTCAAGGAACATGACAGAACTTAAGAAACATACTTGGGTATGCATTTTGACATATTAGAACAAGAATCATTGAAATTTATGTAACTCATTAGCCACTAGAATATGGGAGTTATTGCTAATTAATTTTGTAAGTGTACTGGAGTCATCTCTTGATGACTAGGATGATGACTAGTAGCCTAGGATGCCTACTAGCTCTCACTACAAGGTGTTTTGGGTTGTCCTTTATTATTTTAAATGAGGTGCCCTACAGCCACAAGCAACCACATCACATAAATCCTTTCCTAACCTCATCAAATTTAGATTTTAAAGTTTTATTGGGTTCTTTTTCTTTCCAATAAGCCACATTAAATAAATTCTCAAGGCTTTACTATAATGATTGCAAACATCTTTTTCCAAGCCAGGAGTGTTTAGGGGCAAGTTATACCCATTTGGTCTCATGTATTCACTGTCCTCTATTCTTATTGTTAAAATTTTCTGCATTTCTACATATCAATTCCATACTTCCAGATACCAATTATAATTGCTTTAGCTTTTGTCCCCTTAATCTCTCTAGCCTTCTCTCACATGAGCAGCTCTCCATGTCCTGGATCATCCTCTGATTGACTTTCTTTGTGCCTATCACAGTTTGTATTTGTCAAAGATGGGTAATGCATGGGAAACAACATCCCAGGTGAGGTATCACTAATTCTCCAACTCTACAGGAAACACCTTGAATCTAGGATAACACTTGACTTTTCCTGAGCTGACACTTTGGTAATTCACACTTCATCATCCTTTCCAAGTGATGCACCCTTAACTTCAAGAAACTTGGTGCATGCGTTTTGTATTAATATAATTTATTGTGGTAAAAATTTATGTGAAGACTAAAGGAAAAATATGTTTTAAAAGTTTTTACTGATACGGAACTTGCCATATGTAATCTGTCAGGAATGTTGAGCCACTGAAAATAATTAATAAATAATGTTTTTCTCATGTTGTTCTATATTAATTATAACAATTGTTCTAAAACATGTTATTTCTAGGCATATATTAATATTTTGAAATTAATTAATTCTATATATTCCATTAACTTTCAGACACAGGCACTGCTAAAACAATGGTACTTTAAAGAATTGCTCCTCATGTTTCTCATTCAGGACTAGTTATTGGATACTTTCCCTCTGATTACCATTAACTTTCTATCTGTTAAAGAGATATAGCTCAGCTTTATCACACCATATAGAATTTATTTGCATACATTATTATTGGGGCATTTTCTTGGCATGTGGAAGCCTGGAGTTCAACATAGCAAAACCTAACTTAAGACAAGTGCAAATAATAAGGATGTATTTAATTAAACTTAGGTCAATCCAAACGAGTTGGATATGTCTTCAGAACATATCTTCGAAGTACTTTAGTGCAGTGCAGTCTGTTTTCTGGATCCCAAATGACATTATTCAAAGATGAACACCTAAGCCGTCCCCTCATCAAAGACACAATCTCTCCTGCATGCAGACACTATCACAGTTTCTGTTACGTAGCCAAGTTTTTGTTTCAAATCAAAGGGTGAAGGATGCCTCAAGCATATAAGGAGGTCAGGTGAGGTTCACCTGAATTGCTTTCCAAAACTTAAGTGGCCAACTTGTACCTAAGTGGCACTTAGGGCACCTGAGCACTTTGCTGTTTCTGACCCTAAAGAAGACTCTATTGCAAGGGCACTCATGTTTTAATACAGCCCAGTGGATGCATCAGTGATGCATCGCTTTAGTAAGAAATTAGTATTGAGCTGGAACTTCTTTCACTCTATCCTAAGCCATTTAGATAGAATGGAAAAGATCCAGAACTACAGAATTATTTTAGCACTTTGTTCAGAGTACCACACCGAAAACAGGGGAATGAGCTGTAGCAAGTTCTATTTCATAGCTGTTAGAAGAACAATCATGCTTTCAGAACACTACTGACATAGAAAAACCTACTGCAATACTCAGATGTGATAGAAATCATTTTCTCTGGGTGTTGAACAGTACTGAATTTCAGGTTACAGGTATGCCAGTATTTAAGCAGGGGCATAACACCACTTCATATCACAAGCATAACTCAACAAAGAATGCATCAAAAACTACTCTGGATTGTAATTAATTTACACTTGTTTCAGCTGAGGTGCCAAAAAAGCTAGCTAATTTCCACACTTAATTCTCCAATTAAAAATCTAGACTGCCACCTTTCGCAGAGCTGCCCAAGCAGAGGTGGTAAATGGACATGCACTGTTTTGCTCAAGTGCTGCCACCCCTTCTGCCATGCACAGGGTGCAGAGATGAACAGGGAACCACCCTCACCTATCTGAGATAAGGCACAGGCACTAGTAGTAAATATGCCTGTACTTGATCCTAAAAGTTCTGCAGATTTTTCAAATGATAAACATGCATTCAAAAAGGATTCACTCCACCTTGCTCACTATGCGAATGTCCAGTTTGTTTGCCTATATACATTATTCAAAATGTAAATCAAGAAGCTGGTATTACAGCTGAATTTCTGCTGCAGCCAGAAATGAAACACAGTAAACCATGTAAAGCAATGTAAAATTACAATTATAATAATAAATAAGATTTCCTGAAGCTGATGGAAGGACCTTGCATACAAAAAGTCAAAATAGTTAACTAAAGACATATTTGTGAAATGAAATTTTATTACACTTTATTGCCTCCTCTACTTCTTGGCCTATAAATAATTCTCAGTTCTTAATTTCTTTTATTATCATAATTTTGACAACAGTCTTTGATTTCCTTGTTGAGCTGTTCTTAAGGCCTGTGTTCAGCTAAGGGACGTGTAGGACCTGGGTGTTAGGATTCCTGTTCTTCCCCCCTCCCCTGTGGATGATTTAAAAAATTTCAGTTCAGTTTTTCACATTAGTATGTATCCCAATTAACTAACAACATTATAATAATAAATTATAAAAAGCATGGATTCTAACCACTTTGTCCTCCTTTGGGAAAGCATCCAAGGAAGCAGAATAAAAAGAGAAAAGAAAAAAAGAAGAGATAAAGAATAAAATAGGCAAGTATTAATAGACAGTTTTCAAAGAAATGCAATTCTAGTAACTCTCTATGAAGAGACAAAAACATAAAATTAAGGGAAAAAAAGAGCTTTAAATAAAAAGATGACATTACTGCATACGTTGAAAAGATGTTTTCCCACCCTGACCCACAGAAGCATAAACAATATAAGAAACAAAATGCAAGTTACAAATGAATTGACACTCTTCCATTTCTGTGATTTGAAATAGTGGGTGAAAAATGGTTAAAATACATATTCAAGGCTTTTTTTCCTGAGTAAAGATAAGCTGTATCATACGTGCACTCATTAATAGAACAATGTAACATATCAAAGTAAATTATATTTTCAGAGACTTGCACTAATGACACCACCTACAGGTGATACAATGTAATGCATCTATTTTTACTAATATATTAATACATGCAAATTTTCCTTCAATTCACCTATATAGTTTTCTTCAGAATGTGAATTTTAATTAATGAACTCACAAGTACATCGAGGCTGTGGAAAACTTCTAAAGTAAACATGAAATGCATCTTTTTGAGGTGTTATTTTTGCTTTACATGAAATTGCAGAAGGCCTATGCAGTTGACGTCCATCTTAAAGAAAATGAAAAAGCCACAAACTAGGTCCCTTATGAACATGATTATCTGCTATAAAATCTGTGTTCACTTTTAAGTGAATTGGTGCAGATACCAAGAGCACAAATAAATTTACCCTACAAAAGCCTGGCATCTTAAAGCCATAGAAGAAAGTTACCTCATCTCATGACAGATAACAAAACTGTTCATGTAATAAAAAGAGATGTGTAAAATGTTTTGTAACACACCATAGTCCTTGATGACTAGCCAAAAATAATCACTGGATAATGGAATTCCAAACTGAGATACTACTGCTCGTGTACAAGTGAGTAGCCAGAGGCTTGGAAGGGACTGACTGACCAGGGGTACTCGTGGATATTGTTTGGTTTTGTGGAAAGCTACTGCAGTTAACTCATGCAGATCAGAGGGAGAACGATTCAGCTCACCTGCCTGAAAGTAGGATACTTAATCCAGATTAATCTGAAGTTTTTTTCTTTAAATAAATTTAAAATAAATTGGCATAACACTTGCCCTCTGTGCTACGAAAAGTGCTTGGGGGTTTTTTTCTAACCAAAAAATTGACTGATTTCATGTAAAACAAATCTATAAATGTTTACAAGAAGCTATATGAAAATAATGTAGTATTAAATAAGGCTTCAATAAAATTTATTAATGTGGAGTTGTACCTGACCCAAAAGGGTTTCTTCTTTCATTCTACAAAAACAAGTAAGTTTTCTTCAAGCTGTCACTCAGTAGAATTAGACATTATTACCCCTTTTTACTTTAATTAACTCTGTGATTCCCAAGTTATCACAGAATCATTGTTTTACTTGTATGATTTTACATTGATTTACTTGTATGATACACACCTCATAATGAAGCAATGAATGAAACACTTAAGTAAAATGAAGCACAAAATGCCAAACTTAAGGTGAACAATCGGCAGCATGAAAATGTCAAGGAGGCTTTTTCTAAAGAGTAC
Source organism: Pomatostomus ruficeps (assembly GCA_013400735.1). Classification (NCBI taxonomy): domain Eukaryota; kingdom Metazoa; phylum Chordata; class Aves; order Passeriformes; family Timaliidae; genus Pomatostomus; species Pomatostomus ruficeps. The sequence continues at coordinate 23,881 of VYZT01052569.1, forward strand.
ATGTCAGAAGACTTACATTGTTTGATCGCAGAGAGACACGACCTCCACATCGAGCACAGAACTTGGTCCGGCAATAAGAGCATAAATGGCCACAACCATCTGCAAACTTTGTTTTATGACAGATTCCACATGTTGGAGCATCATCCTTGTGCTCTCCCTGGTAACGTCGGGCTTCTTCCCCTATCTTTCTTACTTGCTCTTTATAGCTTTCAAATTGTTGATGCAACCTCCTGCATAGATGAGAAAAAAGTTTATATAGCACGAATAGGAGGAAAGACTACTGTTCTGTATTTCTTTCAGTTTGCAACTCTACCTAATATTCTGGGCCTGTTCACAATACTATAGATACCTCATATCAAATACACACTGCACACAGAAGACTGTATGGGGCAATCTAAAGGAAAAAAAATAGTAGACATCTTTATTCTTGAAGGTTTACTTCAAAGATTACAAGCAAATCATTTCACTTGACCAGAAATTGATCCAAATGCATATATTAAACAAAATTGCCTACCATGTACTGAATAAAAGAAATAATTGTGTGATCAAATTTGCATTTCTTTTTAACCAACTTAATTTATACATCAGGTGTAATCAAAATACGTAAATCAATCTTCAGTTTCAGTGCTTTCGAAACCTAGATTACTAACATATATTTCAAAACACAGTCTACAATCACACTGATCTTACAAGAATATGAGAACATCTTTTTATTTCAAATCTATGTATTAACAGTCTGTTGTGTTTTCTCTTGTTAAGTGTGAGAGACTACTTAAGGTTTTCGATCCCTCATTACAAATATTTCTTCCAGCTTAGCTGTAGGAGTATGCAGAAGCATTAGCAGGTACAGAGGTTCCTACAATGAAGACTGGTGTTCAAAGAAGCAGCACTTCTCCAGCTGCCCCAAATAACAAACACAATGATGCCGTGCCCACCAGCTGGCTAAGCATGCTGCTACACAACAGACCCACCTCCTAATCACAGCTCGGGGAAGAGAACGTAGCCCTCTAGCCTCCACTCCCTCTTCTATAACTCAGGAATGATAACAATAATTAAATGCTTAGTGATAAAATCTTTCTTATCATTATTATATTTCCCCTGGGGAAAAAGATAGTCCCCTGTTTGTTTCTATGAAACATTCCTGGCAGAGATGGCATTTCAGAAGGAAACCATCTAAAGGTCTGGGCATTTCTGAAGGGAGATACTCTCCCAGTCCTGGCTGCATACTGCAACTGCTTCTTAGGCATCAATTTCAATGTTCACCAGATCCCTCTCCGTGACCTAATCCATGAACCTGAACCTGAATCAACAGAAAATTAATTCTCCTCCAAAAAAGGAAAAAAAAATATTTTCCCATGATTTTGCTTCTGGAGACCTGGGAGGAATGTAGGACATGAGTTCCCAAAGCCAGAAATTAAAGGGACCAGTAGGGAGATGGATCACCCTATTTAAAGGAGCACCAAGCTCAGCTGTCATGAAGTTTCATTTACTCTACCCTGGAGCGAGCTTAATTTAAAAGGATTGTATTTTAGCTCTTAACTACCTTATTAGTCATCAAATCATACAAGAAAGAAACGTTTCTGTAGGTGCACCAGGACAGAAGTGCAATTCCTGACCTTTATTGTCATGAGCTTGGGCAAAATCCTCATACAGCCTAAGGAGAGTCCAGCAGGGCACAACTTGGTCTTTGCACCATGCTATGTAGAACCCAGGCTTGTCCAGATGTTGCTTCAAATCTACATCTCCATGGATAACATTTAAAAAATCATGAGTAGGTACACAGATTATGAATAGAAACAGGGAATCTTGAGTTTAATAAATGGAAACAGTAGGTGTGCCATCTATTAGAGGTCTTGGTGATATCCTTTATCGCTGCTCCCTGCTTTGAGCTACCTACTTCCTTAATTAGCACTGAGACTCACACCATTTAACCAGCGTATTTTTAGTGACACAATTCCATGTTTCTGTGGGCTTTTGTGTGTGTACGTGTGTTTGCGTGTGCACAGTGAACTTGTCTAAACTTTTAAGATGTAAGTAATTGGTGTTATTTGTATGAAATACTGTTTTGGTGAAGTGTGTATTTTTACTTTAACATGATACTGAAGCCTAAAAAAATGACAATTCAACTTGACTCACAGGAATTGTGGTAAAATACACATAATACCGTTGTACAGGAATATTATTGCTTGTAAATACATAAATCAACCAGCTATCACACTAAAACCACATTCTAGTGAGGATGCAGCAACAGCAAATGCTAAGCAGCCAAATAATCTGTTCTCCCTAACTACAAAAATGATGCATTATACTTAATGCTTTATGCAAATAAAAAACTTGGCAGGAGCAGCAAGGGGGTTTGTTTTGTTCTATTTTTTTACTAACCTGCTTAAAAAACCTTTGCAGTATTGAGTACGATGAAAAAAGTAGGTCAAAGAATTAGGCAAAAGACTGGAGAAAACGTAATACTTTTGGCCATATAACTGGATTACACATATGAATTAACTTATCTTACACAGCTGCTCACTTATAATGCATAAAAACAACTGAAGACGTTCAGGAATTTTTATAATAACCAGATTAAAGAATGCAATTAAATAACAGAGAGGTCTGTAGGTAAATTTCTTATTACATCAAATATTCTATTAAAAAACGAAACAATGGAAACTAAATTCAGTTCTCCTCCACTAAAGTAAAACCAAAAGCCCTGGCCATTCACTAACATGGAAAGGGAAGATAACAGCAAGCACTGCCCCTCTTCTTCTCTTCCTGCTCTTTTCCTATTAGACCATCTACATTTGAATTTTTTCTATCTCATATGAAGCTTAGGAAGAGTATTAATACAATTATGTTTTGTCTTTCTGTGTGCACCAAAGGATAACTGAACATGCTACCAACTAGGCAAAAATAAGTGAGGTGAGATTTCAGTTCTTTATAGATAAGTATCACTTGTTTATTGATTTGTTAATTTCTGTATCCATGTAAGACACATTTTACTATACTATACTTTATCTTGTATATCATACATGGCACTACTGGGGAAATTCTGACATTTTATCTACAGCAAGAATGGAATAGGAGAAAATGACTGAACATTTCACAGAGCAGAAAGAATCTTACCCAGCTCACAGCAGGTCTGGTTCAATTAGCTCTTTTTTAACCACCTTTCCTACCTTTTTGAGGAAAAAGCTGCATCTCTTTATCTCTGGCTCCTCTAGAATGGTGGCAGCAAATCCCTTTCAATAGGTTTGCCATATATAGAAGTATATTAAGTAAGAACTAAAATACAGATGGTTGGTTTTGATTTGCTCCTTAACTTCCAGGCTATTGAGCACATTTTCATCAGATGCAAGGACAATTTAAATCTATTAAATATTCCTTAATGTAGACAAGCACCTAAAGGTTAGGTAAAGACTTAATGACAGCATATGATATAATGGCTTGGCAGACCCTCGAGGCAGATACCGATTCAATCCCCTCTGACAGAAAGAGCAACCAGACTACTGTGTAAGAGGGATATATGCATATATCCATATCATTTTTCATATACCTGAACATTCATCTGGTTCTGCTGCTGAGGTGAATGGCACTTGAAAGATGAGCTTACTACGAGACATTACTGCAGTACCCCACCTGTGCAGACCTCCCACCACTCTTAACAAAAGAGCTGCATCCGCACCAGCTGACGTAGCTTGGGAGGGTGCTGCTATTCCACGCTCACAGGCATGGCACGTATGCAGGATCAAAAAAAGATCCCACTATGGGAGAATCTTTGGGCACATCACATGTCCTATGACTAAACTAAACTCCTCTGTTGCTAAAATACTGGAAGAGACTGAGCTGCTTGGAGAGGCACATCAGCCTCACGACTTTACTGCGTGTACGTGAGAGGTCGGCATCACCACCCATAGTGCACAAAAACCAATACACAGATTGCATGTCTACAGTGAAAGACTTAACCCATTCACTTTTAACATACATGTAACTCAAGATATGTCGAGGTTTCTACTGGTTTTTTCTCCAAGAAAACAAGAAAACTCCTCTCTTTTTTTTCAAAGGCATTTCACAAAAACCCCGGCTTCAGCTGTGCCATACGTGTACTGTATTTTCATTTGAATATTCGGTATTTTACTTTGACAGCGTAAACTAGTAAAAAAGTTACTGATAGGCAATTCTTCAAAGCTTTACTCATGTCTTCATATACTTAGCAAAAACTGTGAGCCATGGAGAACACTCACGATAAACATCTTACATAACTTAAACCTTTTGGACAGCTCACTGATATCATTAGGAGAATAAACAATGGACATTGAGGCCATTTATAACATTGACTGATCAAAAAGTGTTACATCAAGCCACAAAGAAATTATCATTTATGTTATTGGGTTCTTTGCAGCTGGACCAAGATGTATATTTATATTCACAGTACTGAATTCCGTATTATTTTAATTATTGAAATTACAATCCAAGACTGTAATTTTTCAACAGACCATGTTATTGCTTCTTTTGCTGTTTTAAACTCCTATGTTTTAAATTATATTTTGCTATTTTAAATACTTATCTAAAATATTTGCACATATATGCTGAAGAGTAGAAAGCTTCAAAAGTGTGCATTTGCATATTTATTCTCTGTCTGCACAGATTTTATAAAAACTTTATGAACATGTGTGTCTCTTTCATGCACAGTTACATTTTAAATTATTTTAAATGTAGTATAAAATTTTTTTTTTTACTTCCTTAGAAATCCAGTAGATGGCAATGCAGATCGCATTTTCACTCTTCCAGTTCAACTCAAATGGTTCAGTGTTGAAATTAAACACCTGATGTAATGTTATAAAAATATTATGCCCTGTCATGAGTTCATGTTAGTAGAAAAAGTGCTGCCTTCTAAGTGACATAGCCTTAAGTAACTATCCACCAGTGGCTACTGTGTGTATGAAAAAAGCTTAGTAAAATGCAGTATTTTGTCCTGTTCACCCACGCCACACAAACACATCACCACACGGAGCTCAGACAAGTTTTTCCATAAGATAAGCAGGCGTTTTACCAAGCTCTGTTCTTAGCATTCTTTTTTTATGGTAAATAAATAACTAAAAATGCAAACGGCAGTATTTCATATGCCCACGAAGGCAACAGCTAGAGCCAAAAACCTGTTGGCGAACCTTAAGCAGCTCTGTTGAAGCTGTGACCTTAAAAAATGGTGTTCAGCTGCTCTACAAAGCTGGAATTACCTCAGTCTCACCGGATGCCTTGATGGTCTGCCAGCACTGCAGGCACCCATCTCACAGAGGAGCTTCCAGAGGGAGCAGCGTGGCACCTGCCTTTGGCCTCAGCCCCACTAACACCTCACTTGGGAAAAGCTGGCAGCTTGTCATGCATTTTGGAAATAGGCACTTTAAACAACAAAGTCGAGACAAGTTGCTGTGGATAGTTTTGTCTGAGTAAAAGGAAATGAGGCGTTTATGGGGAATCTAACACATGTTGACTAGAAGAACAGCTGAAGTTGAGTGGAGAAGTTTATATATATTTTCTGGTTACTTCATTAATCATTTCATGACATATAAATCCATTATTAAAATTGATACCCTCTGTACAGGTAGGACAAATTAAGGTTGAATAGTAAGTGACACATATAACTCTTCAAGCTACCAAGTTCTTGATGTAGCAATGTTACTGTGTTTGCATATTTGAACTCCAGGATATTTTTGAATGTTTGGGGGTGTGCAGCTTTTTTAACATGGGCAATACCTGGTTTGGTTATTTTGTAAAGATGAAATAACTGCTGGATGTACTCTTAGTGCAAAATATTGGACTTCTGAGTGAATATGTATGTTAATATTTCTATATTATTGCTATTACTGTATTTTTTTATTCAGTGTGAACTGCTGTTTTAAGAACCAAAGGCAAGTAGACATGGTTTCTGTAAGCTGTGAAACAGGTAGCAATATGATTAATCAACTAATCTTTAGAGGTAAAAAAAGGCCATGTTTCTGTAAAAGAAATACAAACATTAATCAAAGGACTTCAAATGGTAGAGTTAGCAGCTTCCATATCTATATTTTCTCCTGTACATACTGACTGCTTCTAGTCCCTTCGCTGTTTCCTACTGTCCAATTTGTCACTTTTCTGCAACTTTATTTACCACCCATTTGACCTTTCCCTAAACACATTTCCTGTAGGTCTTGTCTCTCGCTCCTACACATTTTTTAATAACTATATAAAAATAAATATTATATACAACATATAGCATGTTCTATATCCTGTAATAAAAACAACAAATATTCCTCAAAATCTCAGATTTTGCCTGGCCTGAAGCTTTCTTCATTCTACCCTGCTCACTCAACACACAACTGTGGATCAACTCCTTTTTCTCTCAACTTGGTGATCACCTGCCACCCATGACATTTTTCACCTCACCAGCAATCACTTGAATCCTGCTGGATCAGCTCTTTCTTCTCCACATGCAAAGATCTCTTCTTCCTCCCTGTTTTATTGGTGCAAACACAAATCTCACCATGCTTGTAATTCACGGGTCTGTCTCTCTACCTCACTACTGTCTCTTTCTCTCCAAGCTGAAGTGCTTGGCACAGATACTGACTCCCGTCAAGAGTAACCTGCACACCAAACTTCATAAAATGAAATAGAAATTTCCTTGTACTTCCAGCACAACTTACCACCCTCTCCATTCTGTTCTCCACTTGGGACCAATAACCACTGTGCTACACACTGCACTCAGACCTACTTAGACCTTCATCTAAATTGCTGTAAAAGTTGTGGGGACTAATTTTGCAAATTAAAACCAAACCAAACCAAACCAAACCAAAACCAATGAACCAGTCAAAAAACCACATACCCAAAAATCCCCCAAAACCCAAAACAAAAAACCCCACTAAAGTTTAGCTAATTTCATATCTGTCCAGCTTAAATATTCAGCTATCACCAGCTCATCCCTCAATTCTTTTTCCTGCCAGTGCAAGCCTGTCAGTCTGATAGTCTAATCACAACTCTGCAACAAATATAATTTAATTTATTTTACCCTCTCTTTGTATTCCTCCGATGAACCTGCTTTTCTATTGCATAAAACATAAATGGCTTATCTTCACCTTCAAAGACTTTGACAGCCTATTTCCATCTTGCCTATGATTTCTCATTCAGTACTGAGATGCTTCTTCTCAAGTTAAACTTTCAAGCAAGAATCACAGAATGGTTTGGGTTGGAAGGGACCTTAAAGATCACCTAGTTCCAAGCCCCCTGCCATGGGCAGGGACACCTTTCACTAGAACAGGTTGTTCAAAGTCCCATCCAGTCTGGCCTTGAGGACTTCCCTTTGTTGCCTCTAACATGAGCACCATCATCACATTATCCTTCTTAAAACTCTCCTCCACCTTGACGCCTGCAAAGATCTGGAAAAAAATTATATATGTCAAAAGTATGTTAAAACTTTCACTTAACAGGCCAGACAATACAGACTCTCCTGTCTGTTCTCATTATTCTATTATCTGCCTAATACTTACAATGCAGGCTGCCCCTGTGGCAAAGATTGTCTTTTTCTCTACACATGTGAAAACCCCCACTCAGAAGGGTTATACTCCATAACAAGTGCTTCCAGGAAATATGGTAACACCAATCTCCCAACATGATTAAAAATTCATTAAGTTAATTTTTAAAATTTATTCTAATGATGTTATGATTTTAGTAATTTACTTTTTGCTTTCCAGCCCTCAGGCAATATACTTATAGCTTCCCCCATGTCCATGAGAGACAATGCGTTTTTAACAACTGTTAGTATTTTCCTATAAGTCTGTGACACCAGTCCAGGAGCAGCAAAACCACGAAACATTTTATTATGAGAATTATGAAAAAATTCAGACTTTGCCAAGGCAAAAGATTCACTTACAGACCTCACACAGGAACTCAGACTTGGACACCATCACTGGAAAGTTGTTCACATGTAACAGATATTTTTGCCCTCTGTACAAGTTATCTTAATTCCAATTTCTTCCTATAATCTATTATCAAGCACATATTACCTGGCAGCATCCTCACAAGCCTGTACAGGCTGATGCAAAAAAGTCCCACACCTCGTCTAGAAAGTGCCCCTGCTCACCACATCAGAGCAGAAACACACCAGCAAAGTGGTGTGGGCTGCAGTTTTATTCCCAGGGCTCTTACCTGATGCCTTTTCACCAGCAGGCACAGTAATTTTCAAGTTAACATTTTACTTAGGGCAGGTTTTCTGCAAGCATATAAATGAGCTCATTAAATAACTTGTATAAAATGCAATTTTTCATCTTTCTGGAAGATTTCCTAATGTAGATTATTGGAAAACTTTATTTTCATATACTTCTATTTGTTGGGGTATTTTTAAATAACTACAGCCCACAAGCAGACTTCTTCCTTACACAGCTGAAGAACTGTGAGCCAAAAATGTGCAATATCTACAATAAGGAATTTACATTCCAGCTTCCCACAGTTCCTCCCAAATGACCAATATCCTTTCTGAGGAAAAAATGAGAAACCAGACAATGAAGCAAACACGTAATAGTACTGAAAAAGACATAGCTGAGGAAATCAGAAAGAAACCGTGCATGTCTTGTATTAAAAAGCACTTACATGTTGAGATACATTTAGTCCTGAAGGAATCAGTGCCTTCTGCTCAAACTCAATTGACAAAGTGACATTTTGACTGGAGCCAGTAGAAGGGTGGAGACAACACCCCACAACGTGCCAGTGCCTCTTCCTTTGGTCTTAACCCGTATGGCCATTCTCACACACCTCTTACCTCTGGGAGCAACCTCACCAGTATCGGTCATCCCTCGTAACTATCACAGCTCTGCTGCATTTTCCTGTTTCGTTTCTTCACCACTCAGCTCTCCTGACACAGACAGTGCAGCAGGAGAGCAGCTGGTTTGCTCTGAAGAGTTGTCACCAATTCCAAGCGAGAAAGTTCAAAAAGTTTCATGAGTTCATACACACAGAGCTGTTACCAGCCTGAACTTTACCAAATGCAACCACTTAAAAAGTTATAGAAATGTCACTATGTTACAGGCCCACTCTTACTGCAGCATTAAAACATGCGTTCAGGCCAAGCACCGTTTACCTGATAAACACAGGACCTACAAGCATATTCAGCTTTTTAAAGACTGCTGAAACTACTCATGCAACAGAACTGCAGAGGTAAATGGCTATATTATTTTATTTGCCATTACTCATGCAATACCTGTTGCAGAAAAAACAGTCATAATGACCGAAGGACAGCAATACCCATGCAACCACACTGTCAACAGGAAACTCAATGAGGTTAGACACAACCACAAGAAAGAAATTCTGACCCCACACACTTACATTAATTCTTATGGATGAAAACAAAACAAAACAAACAAACAAACAAACAAACAAACAAACAAAAACCCACAAACAAAACCCCAAACAAACAAAAAACAAAAAAACACAAACAAATAAAAAGCAGTAGCAGAATCAGAAGCTGAGGAAAAGGGTTTGACTGCAGCAGATGTGTGAGCTTGAGCACTGCTTGCAATTGTATTGTCAAGTCCAGGCATTTTAAGAAACAAAGTTCAAGCATAGTACAAGGTGCAAATATTGCTTGTATGTGACTTTATCAGGAATATGTGTCTCTTAGAAAAAAGGCCTTTCTTATTCAAAATCAAAATAACATGATTTGCTACAAAGATTGTTTTAAAACTGAATTTTATTTTCTACAGACTGCTTTAAAAATGAATTTCAGTTCTCGAAAATTTGTCAGCTTAATAGTCTCCATAAGACCTTCTGTAAAAAGAGGCCTGAGAAATTTTCTCCTGCCTACCCACATTACCAAACCACAATAAGGAGACCATCTTCCAGCATCTCTTCAATTCACAACACCCTGACAATTTAATTCCTACTAAACTAGGAAGTAAGATCAAGATTGTTCTCTTCCCAGCTATTTCAGAAATAAACACCTATTCATCAATAATTTTTATATATACTTTATAAATAAATAAGTTTTATGCAAAGCTTACATAAATTATTAAATCAGACACCAAGGAAAGACTGATAAAAATATTAAAGGCAATTAATTAAGGTTACTTTGCCTTTGTTCTTTCAGTGAAATGTTTTCACTGTCTGTGTTTTCTTTATATAGCATAACAGAAGAACTGTTTTAGTGCAGGTGTATGGCAGAAAACAAAGATCCCAGAGACACCCAGCTATGCCAATACCATTTGTGACATTACAGGGCATATCCTTTTACATTACTGCATTTACAGATACAAGTAATTTTCATATGTGGTTGCTCATTTAAAAAAAACAAGCCCTTAAGTATGTTAGACACAAGCTTCTCTTAGAAAAACTTCTTAAAAAACTGCTGGAAAGTTCCTTAAAAAATTTTATCAAGTGATAAAGTCCTTTATCAAGTCCTCATTTTCCTTATTTGCTTAGATATTACTGATCACCAGTATTACTGATCACTTAAATATTACTGAATCTAACCCATCAGCCCACTCTCTTCCCCATGTTCTATAACAGACACACAGAACTTGTCTCCTGAATGAGCTGACCTTTGTCAGCTTGCAGTGGCATAACAATGCTTTAATGCTGCAGGGTGATCCTTTAAGTAGGAGTCTCTGAGCTCCACAGGAAATTTCTGCAGTAAAATACTATTTTGTGAAGTGGCTCTGCCAGAAAATGTCCCTTAAAATACATTAAATATATGAGTAAAGAATAACTTGATTTATTTTCTCTTCAAAAACATCAGTTTCATTTTATTATGGAATACAAATATCATTTATTTAAGCTGAACTTCACCACAATCAAATTTTTGTGAACAGACAAAACCTAATCTGTTTTCAGACTGAAGCAAAAGAGAATTAAATAGTGTTCTCTTCAATTTATTGAATTAATTTATTGACTCACATAATATGCTACTGTGGGCATTTTTTTTTCTAAGGATGGTCATCGTATCACAAGCAACCAGCCATAACATGGAGAATAATTGGAAGTTACATAAAACAAAGTACAAAAATCAAAGAAGGAGCAGGGCAGGGGGAAGAGGATGGGGGTGGGGAGACAGGGTGCTACAGAAGAAAAGCTTAATTTAAGGATTGGAGAATGAGGGAAAAAGATTAATGAAAGTCTTAAGGAAGAGTTTTCAAAAGTGAGGCACAGATTTGAACCTACACAAAATCATACACACAGGTATCAGTATTTAGCTCTCTTGTTCTGAATACAGAACTATTAACCACTAGACATATGAAGCAACACACGAGAAAGAGAGAAAGTGAAAGATAAGCCCATTTCTCCAACTGAACCAATTTAAAAAACAGTTCCTTAATGCAACCCTATCTAAATTGCAATAAGCAACCAGAGTAAGAATAGACCATGCTATACTCTGACAATATTGGTTTTACTACAGTCACACAGTGGGAAAAGATGTTTAAACGTCCTATCATCTGCTACAAACAGTACAATGCACATAAGGTAAAAAAAGAAATCCTCAGTGCTGGAATACATCCCTTCAGTCAGCAGGCACCTAGTAAAAAGTTTGGAAAGTTGAGAGGTATGAGTTCTGGTTCAGCATAACAGGAAATTACTTTGGAGCAATGCTTATCAAAACAGCATTCTGAAACAGTCTTTCTCATATATGCATTTGAAAAAAAAAAAAGAAATCTGAGTATTTTTTGCATCCAATGTGTTAAACAGATGATAGGTATCAGATGGCAATACAGGGTGAGCAGCAAAAATATGACAAAGCACAGTGGTCTGTAAACAGAGCAATGCTACTGAAATTCTAACTACCATATGGTGGTAACAAACAGGACACGTGCAAAACAGGAAAAGATCTCACAGTGAGGGGTGTGATAGGAGCCAGCAAGATACAGAATTGAAAAAAAATACAATAGGACTGCAAGCACAACAGTGATAATGTTTCAAATTAATTATATTCAGCTGAGGCTCAGTGTGTACAGTATGTCTGCTACCTAAAAATAATTTAACAGCCTTGCTGAAAGCATCTCTAATTTATCATCCTGTTCACCTTCCTATATAATTTCCATATTACAAGGAACAAAAAAGGCTCACACATCTATTTTAAATATACCATCAAAGTGCTTGAACACAAGATAATGATTAAGCTTGTCTCCAGCATTACATAATTCTCTTCATTCTCCTGGATGCCAAAGTAAACACAAATGAAAAGCATATGGCATCTTAGTGAATTAGAAAATTAGAAAAGGAGAACATTAACTGGTTTATTTTATGCTTTGAGCATAGCACATGGTAAAATCAAAAATGTCAAGGCTCATTGTATTTATGATTTATTTTAATTTCTTCTTTTAATGTACTCTCTATTGAAGTTAAATGTTCTCAAGAACACTATTTGTGAAAGAAAATCAATAGCATTTTTCTCTACATTTTTATTGCCTACGTTTTCTCCAGGATATCACTGCTCATAACTGTTTTAAGAAAATTATCTTGAATTTGAAATTATTCTCAGTAGAAAAATGAGAGCCTCTTTTGTGATGAGCATCCCTGCTTCTTGATGCTCATTGAGGTTGTACAAGCTAAGAAATAAATCAGTGTTATCAAAAAATTTTTCTGCCAAATTGTCTCACCTGATGAAGTTGTTGAGTAGAAAGAGTAAGTCTATAATTAGTGTAAACTATTTTTCTTTGATCTAAATTTCCACAGCAAGGCCTACAGAAAAACATGACATCCAATTTCAGGTTTTCTTCTCCTTTCCTTCCTGTATCTATCAACATTTTGATTGATTCCCAAGCCTACTATTTATGCCCAAACTCTTATGAAAAGACATTCCCATAAAAAAATTTAGTCCACATAGTTCAGTACTGCTATTATTTCAAAATATGGATTTTATTCCTATAATGCATATTGGAAAAATGCCATTTGGACAACATAGCAGAAGGACATCAAGAGGGCTGTTTCAGTAACCATGTGCTAATTCATCATATCCAGCAGACCCACTGCAGTTCTCTCCTGAGGAGTCATACTCATCATAGGCATGATTTTAAGAGAAGAAAAGCTACTGTCAACTTATTTACCATTTAAGTCCTACCAGAAAACCCCATAGGCTCATTTTAAACCAATAATGTCTTAAATAACAGGAGTGAGTGTCCCTTGGGAAACACTTCACAAAGTCTACTAACCTGTTTTATTATTCTGCCTGCTACTCTGAAGTACCCATAAATTTGGCAGGGAGACATTTCTCCAAAGGTTTTCCTTGGTTAGTATTTTTCTGCTGTTCTATAGTGGTTCTCACAACAGCCTACTAAGCAGTCTGCTGTCACAGAGATTCAGGCTCCCTGATCATTTTGGACCACCACAGGGGTCCACAGGCTGCTGAGCCACTGCGTGCCATATCAGACCTTCAGAAAATTTGGTTCAGTCCCACAGAAGGCTCCAGGTACAAATCTGATACTTGTGTAACCATGTCCATAGACAAAGCACTGAAAATTTTCAAGTGACCAAGTCAGAATTTGTTCCAGAGTACTTGGATCTAACCATAGCATTAGTCTCCTACCTACTGTCTAGTAGGAAAAGGTATTGCATTCCCCTTGGCTAACCATTTGCAAAGCCAAAAGCTGTAAAGATTTGGTTCCTGTCATAACTCAGTATTTTCTTAACCTAAAAATGGCTTTCCAGATGGAGCTAGATGTAAAGGAAGAATATCAATCTTTTACATTGGGCTTTCTTATGCTTGAGCCAGGAGTCTCTAAGCAGAGTTCTTGTCATTTTGATGACACTGACTTGCCCTTCTGCCAAATTCACAGATTTTTTACAACAACATGGAAGAGCCAAAGAATGCAACCACTATTTTGCAGTCTTGTTCTGCACGTTTTAAAAGGCACTCCTTCCCTTTACTTGGGGCACGTAATTTAAAAACCAAAGCTGTGTGTCAAGAGTGCTCAAGTGACATTTTTATCCAGCACATTGTACCATATTCTCTAAATTCTGAACAGAATGATGAAGAGTGAAGCTGTACGGGTATCTAGAGTGAGATCCTTCAAAATGGAAGATGATTTCTTATTAGCTCTCTCCACCCAAGTGGAACAACTAAAAATTTCTTTCTGTCAGCTATAATCCGAACAGTCACAGGGCATTTTTGAAGTAGAAGTAAAAATCTGGAGGCTTCAAGAAAATTCCTGGAGCTGGCCAATAGTACAAATACTAAGAGTTTTTCCATGTTTCAAAGAAAATCACCTACCAAGCCATCTGTGCATTGCACCACACTTTGGCCTATCACCAGGACAGCAAAGAGGTAAGCTGGACCCAGAACACTGACATTATCCAACCATGCCACTGATGTGACCTCATATATGCCAGCTTCACAAAAAGTAGGAAGTTAGGTACAATTTGCCAGACAAATTTGTTATATTTAATGATGGGGGGAAAAATCTGACTTGGCTGATGAAAGGCAGTAATTTTCCTACCCAAAAACAGACAAGGAGTAAGTATCTCTGAGTAGAAGCGACTCTCACCTTTTTTTTCTCTAAATATTATGCCAAGATTATGAAAATAATATCCCGGTATGAACAATATATTCAAAAAACTTCCTGCTAGGATTGCACCATGTGAAATGCCATTTCTAGCACTTTAGGAAGAGGTGACTTAAGAAACAATAAACTGAAGGACAGGTAGGATCTCTTTTTCTGTGATGAGGACTGAGATGTAGGAAATTTTTTGTGTGTACTAGATTATATGCCTGTGCTCAATGCCACTGCTAGTGTAATTTACTTACATCACAGGACATTAGAAGACCAAAATATATATGTGAGAAAGATTGGAAGAAGGCAGAATGTCAGGAACTCAAATGATAATATCCCTAGATAAGAACTTTGAACCAAAATCCACTAGGTATCTTATTTTATGACATTTTGTTAGATCTAGTCATGTGGGGGATTATTTGGTATTTGATATGAATTCATCAGCCAAACCATTATGCTGTTAGGAGACTTGAAAGACTACTACTTTAGCCTAGAGGTGTGAGGAATCATGCCTTTACACACTTTGTGTCATTACCTAGTTGATTACCAGGAAGTTATGATTGGTGATATGAGTGACTGATGGCTGAGAAACAGTGGAGTGGTTGCAACCATTACATTGGAAATATTATTGCAGTGGTTTTAGTAGTGGGGAGGGGGCCATAAAAATGGCTCCTGTGAGAAGCTTCTGGAATTCTTCACCATTTCCAGCAGAGCAAATCTCTGATGGCTCTGAAGATGATGGACATGTCACTGGCCAAGCCTGGGCCAATTAGAAAGGTTGGTTACGCCTCTGTGATGACATATTTAAGGAAAAATCAAAACAAAGTGTGCACACAGCTGCCTTTCGTTAGAGAAGGAGGAGGATGTGAGAACATGTGAGGGAAAACAACATGGAGATACCAAGGTCAGTGGACAAGGAGGGAGAGGAGGTGCTCCAGGTGCTGGAGCTGCGATTCCTCTGCAGGCTGTGGTGAGCCCATGGTGAGGCAGCTGTGCCCCTGCAGTCCCTGGGATCCATGAGGGATGCAGAGATTCACCTGCAGTCCGTGGGTGAGGTGCCAACATTGGAGTGGGTGGATGTCGGAGGAAACTGCAGTCCAGGTGGGAGACCCGGTTGGAGAGAGGGGGGCCCCTTGCTTCCATGCTGGAGCAGTTTGTCCTTGGAGGACTGCATCCCATAGATGAGTAAACCCACGCCATAGAAGTTCACAGAGAACTGTCTCTCGTGGGAGGGACCCCATGGCAACGCAGAGGAAAGGCTCCTCTCCCTAAGCAGGGGAAGGAAGACCCTGGAGATGGACTGACCTGAATCCCCACACCCCGTCCCCCGCACACTGTTGGTGGGAAGGAGGGAGGGGTGGGGAGGGAAAAGAACGGTGTCTTTTAAGGGTTTAGTTTTACTTCTCATATCCTCCTTCTGGTAGTAATAAATTTCGCTTTGCAACTTAAGTGAACCTGTTTTGTCCTTGGAGCATTTTCTCATGGCTCCTTATCTCAACTCATGGACCCTTGTGTTAATTTTTTTCCCCCCTCTCCTTCCCTCCTCTGCCCAGCTGTGGCAGGGGAGGGAATGAGTGAGCAGCTGCCATGGGTGCCTGGCACTTGGCCAGGGTCAAACCACGACAATTATCATCACCTACAATTAAATATCTTAAAGAATTAAGTTTAGGTAAGTTGTCTTTACTAGACCATAAAACATCAATTAGTGCTTTTAGGAAACCTGTTCCTGAATTTGGAAGATGTACAATATGACCTCATTAAAATTCTTGCACCATGGTGACATCAAAAGGTTTAGTTCTAGCTTGTGTAATAAAAATGGCCCCTTCTGTCTTTTCTAGGAGATGTTGAAAATAAAAATTTTAAAAAAAATTAAAAGCTAAGAAAAACAAAACTTAAAAAAAAAACTTATCTAAGTCCTGGAGTTCAGGAAGTGTGTAACACCGTGTTGATGGGATCTGAAGTTGTATAATGCATTACCTTTAAGATAAGAAGCAAGCCTTGTTCAGAGAATACTGAGAGATCAACACCTACTAGGTGAATCACACTCACCATTAAAAATGCATGCCCTGCTTCCAAGGACAGTCACTTCAACTCCCATCCCTCAGTGCTTATTCTGCCTTTCACCACTAGATTAAAAAGCTTTTAGTGGTGAATACTGTGCATGTATGAAAGTGTTTACACTTTATAATTAAGTCACCTCTTGATCTCCTGTGTGATAAACTAAATAGATTGAAATCTCTAAATCCTCCACTGCAAAGTAGTTTCTCCAGAATCTGAAACATTATTGCAACTCTTAACTGAACCTTTTGCGACCTTTCAACAAGCTTTAAAAATATAATGCCCTAAGTATTGTGTCCTTCCTTTATCCTTTTTCCAAATGCTGTATTATGAATGACAAGGGTGAATGTCAGGCTTAATGGTCCAGCAGCCTCCGTGGTCATCCAACTGCCCCTTTTGAATACTGCCTCTCTGTCAGAAGTCTAATAAATTTACAGAATTTTCCTAATTTCCAGAATTTAACAAAGGAGAAAAGATCATCAGCCAGCCAGAGACTTCTGCAGCCAAGTCTTTAGTCTTCTTCTCCACAAATAATTCAGGCCTGTTTATTTTAAAATATTTACCAGAGGCAGGTGATGTCTCAAGTTTTGTTTGGTTACTATCAAAGTCAGAAATGCCTTCTTGTCCTCACAGGATGTAAATATACTTTTCCATTTTTCCCTGTGTACAAACAGAAATATTTAGCTAATTTTTGTACACCTGAAAAAGGGCCAGCATCTTCCTTAGGCTATCTTCTGTCTAAAACAAATTTCCTGAGCAGCCTCTTTCTACCTGCAGATCTGGATTTTTCCTTTATTTGGTATCTTTCACCAACTCCCTGTATTTCATACCTTATCACTCTAAACTGTTTGTGTTTATTAGGAATAAAGACAGATGAATAAAGGCAGTTGGCACTGCATCATTCCTAAGGTAGATATCAGTTAGTTAAAATATCAAATTCCCTGGAAGATATTCCATATTAAACTTGATAGGACACTGTTGAATGCAAGCTAATGAAAGTTTCAAAATCTTACATCAGTATTTTCATCTCTGAAAAACACCAAAAATATTGTCCTGTCTTCTTTCTTCTACAAAGAATTACATAAAATCTTTTCTTCACATAAAATCTTTCTTATTCTTAGTAAGCACATTTGAAATTTTTTAAAGTACCAAAATTAACTTTCATTTTTATAATGCAGATTCACAGATGAAGTGTCCTACATAAGTATTTAATGAAAAATGAAAAGTGGGAATCAATTTCTTATGGGGAAAAAAAAACCCCTAATTCTCTTGGTCAGTCAGGTGTATGCTTTTCCTGTGATGATATGTACTACTGAAAAATTTTCAAAGTCAGAGAAAATAGCTTCTTGTCATAAAAAAAAAATCAACTGTCCCTCCTCCGGAAAGTGGTCGCACTATTCTAATGTAAGTATTCTATCCCCTCCCCTAGTAAAAACTCTAGATAATGTGAATCACAGTAGAATTTAAACAACTAAGATTTACCTTACTTTCACCAAAAAAATACATGTATTAATTGCAGCAAAATGCTTCACTGTGTTCTATCCTTATTATCTTCTACTAATGTTCCTTAGCTAAATCCCAAAGTCTTCAGACGGGAAACTCCTTAGAAACAATTCTGAAATCCCTCCCTCACCCTACTTCCTATTTTTAGCTTTCAGATGTTGACAGGTAGAAAAGTCAATTGCTTGAAAATCCTGAATTTCAGCAGAGGTCCTTTGATTTCCTTCTTCGAGGTTGCAACAGACAATTAGTATGTTCCCGCTGTCAGAAAAGTTCTTAATTAAGTTCATGAAAAGGCTTTTGAATTCTTGACTGAAGTGGAGCACTCTTGTTTATTGCTCGTGGTGCCATCGCTGCCAGGCTATGAATAGCTCTTCCGCTTCCCCTCGCGCGCTCTTGGCTGCGGAGAGGCTGCGGCCGCTTGTCAGCTCCGCTGCCATGGCCACATCGCCGGCAAATCTTCCATCTGCCTGGCAGAGATCACCCTGCCACTGCTGGAGGCCTTCTCCAACAGGCTCAAGCCTTCATCTTAACTCACGCATATTCAACTCCTACAAAATCCAACATGTTACCAGAAAGAAAAAAGCCCTGAGTATCTGCCGTTCAATTTTTCTTGCCATCTTCTATGACCTGAAACGGCCACTACAAAAAACGTCTAAAAAGCCCAATTCAGAAAAAGGATATTTCTGTGAGCTGAAATTGTGACATTTTTATATAAAGTTTTAGACCTCCAAACAATAATGTGGCATCCTGTGATTTTCTTAAAGTGTATCTCTGTTTTAACCTTCAAGTACTTATTCTGATTTTACTGAGATAAGTGTTTGGCAAGTACATGATTTGCATTTTATTTGTTAGGAGAGCAATAATGGATACACACAAAAAAGAGCGACTTAGAGTGACAAGAGTTGAGAGACAAAAGATAAAATTTCCAGATTAAATCTTTGCAGATGCTGAAAAGAAAAAGTGGATGACAATACAAATATTGCTCTAGGAAAAATCAAAAAAGTTAAAAGTACAGTGTCAGACAACTTTTGTCACTTATTCATTTTTAGCACTTTCAGAATCTTGTAAATATACTGCTCTGTTGTTCAATTTTCTTCTGTATTTGGAAAATACTAGCTGCACTAGCAGGCTTCCCCTATGGCAAGCCAGTATCACTCTATTTATTTTACTTCCTTCCTTACTCATTAGCTGACATGATGAAGTCAAGAGAACTTGTAAGAAATAAGTAAGAAATTTTCTGTTTCTAGATCTGACAGTGTAGCAGACTGTAATAATGTACTAGATTCTAGTCTAGTACTTCAGAGGCAGAGTCATTTAAATAGTTTTTTTAGAGACTGGTGACTGTATAAACTAACTAAAAAATAGCTGCTTAACTCTGCACCTTAAAACCACAAGCCCCTTCAACAGAGATGTTCCCCAAAAAAAGTCCGAAACAGCATTTCAAATGGATGCACTACATTCCCACAGTCAGGCAGATGAATCCTGCCCCTAGTTACAGTCAGTGAAGTCGATAGTATGATTGTCTCATACTGAAGTAGAAATCTGCTTTTGATTGCCCTGGCCCTTCCTGAGCTGCTTCAGTTTTAGTTCTGAAAAGAGCTGTCCAGCAGTCAAAATAACAAGACAAGGCGGAAGGTTGTTACGCTCTTTTAGAAAGTCACTTTTTCTGGGGGGAAAGAAACCAAATACCTCTCCAATGCACCTATAGACACATCTCCCTCTTTCTCCCCTCTGCAAAAAAAAACCAAAAAAACCCCCACAAAACAAAAACAAACAAACCAAAAAACTCCCACAAAAAAACCCCAAAGAAAACAAGATGTCCTCTTTTGAAAAGGAAGAGCATAGCAGGATATTTAGTTCGGACAATTAAATTGTATCAGCACTTTAAAAAAAAATCTCTTCCACACTTCAGAAATGAAGAACCACAGTCATAGCATTTGTGCAACTGCAAACTAAACAGTATCTGTTATCAAATTTTTGTTATTATTCTGAAATAACCTAATTTCACATTTATAAAGCACAAACCCATACTCAATCTAAATATTCTCTTTCTGGTTGTGCTTTAATAAAAATCATATATCATGCCATCCTTCAAATTTTATAGTAATGCTTAATAATAAAGGACTGTGGTTTACCCATGCTGAAATAATTATTCAGTCTAATATGTTTCATACATTGAGTTAATGAAATAAAAATATGTCTACTACTTTCTACTTCATAAATTCCATGTGCTTACACTGTCTCTTAGGATGTTGCATGTGAAAATTTCATGCAATGTATGCACAGAATGTATGTACATCCAACACAGTTCAAGCACTTGATTATATAAATGAGTAAAACCATTCTGATCAGACATGGCTGTATTTGTACAAACCAGACAATTACACATTCCTCTCTTGCTATCAATGCTTTGCTGTTCCCTCATTTGAGGTCTTACATCCTCAATCTTCAGATGAACAAAGCCTCTTCTTGGGATACCAGAAAAGTAGAAGTAAGTGAAGACGTCAAAACTAACAAAATACCTGATTCAGATGAGAAGAAAAACAGGGATCTCGCAATTTCCTGAATTACAAAAACACACAAATTTTGTTCTTCAAGATCTTTCATCCCATGCATTTT
This sequence comes from Pomatostomus ruficeps, assembly GCA_013400735.1. Taxonomy (NCBI): domain Eukaryota; kingdom Metazoa; phylum Chordata; class Aves; order Passeriformes; family Timaliidae; genus Pomatostomus; species Pomatostomus ruficeps. Next base: position 44,556 of record VYZT01052569.1, read on the forward strand.
TACTATGGTAGCATATGCCAGGGATTTAAAAATACAGTCATTTCCTCAAGTTCCCAAAGGATCCAAAGCCAAACCCAAGAATGCAACTTAAGAATGCATGGTCTTATCACTATCCTCAATTATTTCTCCGGCACAACTAGATCAAGGAATCCACAGCCTTGCACACAGCAAGGATCTTCATGCTTAACCATATAGCTACCAATATTAAAAGCTGGGGGTGAAGAGGTGGCAGGTCTGTTCACAGTCAAGGGGAGGATGGTAAGAATAGTAGGGTTTTGGTTTGCTGCTGAGTCACACTAATACAAATTGTGTCTTGTAGGTAAAAGAAGAACGAGAGGTACCTACAAAACTGACTGTTGCACTGGATGGAGTGGGAGGTGAAAAGGTGGACACAAGAGAGTTGATGAGCGAGGTTTTATTCCTTAGAACTTCATTTGCAGTGAAGATCTTTTACTAATTTAAAGGTAAAAAGGACTGACCCAAATAGAAATGTATGTAGGAGACTCATCTAAGATGAGGTAAGAGGCTGCACATGATCAGCTAGATAGTTAAAAGTAGGTAACTCTTGCAGCAGAGTGGACCAGAAAAATGCAGTAAGCCAGGTATCAAAACTCAAAAATATAAGGAGGGGGCTTTTTATGTGCTGAATTAATCACTTAAATGCAGTTCTATCTGTCATTTTTATGAAGTCACTCATTTTCTTCTGATCTTTAAAATAATGTGTTGTTTCTTTCTATTTGGAGACTGACAATGCCTGGACTTGTCTCAGAATTTTTCAACTAAATATGATTTCATTTCTTTTACTATACAAGAATATACAAACCTAACCCCTAAGCCCACCTTCCGTAACAGTTAATTAAAATAGGAAAGTATGAGTTAGATACTTTCATTTTCTGAAATTCTCTTCTCCATACATTATATGAGTAATTAGATGGATATATCATTTATATAAGTGGAATTCCAAGAACAGGTACCTGGAATTTTGGTGAAGAAATACCTACTTAGTAGAAGTTGAGCTATTGAATCAGAATACTTCATTGGTCTTTGCTGTATGTTTCTTATGCATACATTCATCTTCTCTTTTTGTGGGTCCTGCTGCTTTGCTCAGTATTTTATTTCTCATTTTCATACTATCCAGTCATACAAACCATCAGGATGAGACCTACAGGATCAGGCAAATCCTCTGCCTTTCCCAAACTGCCATTCTCTAATACGTTGTATTAAAAAACTTAGAATTGACCAAAGTTTAGAAGAGGAATATTTGGATTTTTTTCATTCTCAGAGCTTTTTAATACTTTTTTAAAATTTATCTCTTCTTAATATTATTGCCTAAAATTGTAACTTCAAAACAGACTTTTTATCCTTTCTCTTGCTTTTCTTCATTGCAAATATTCAGAGAGGACCTTTTCACCTATTCAATACTGTCTAGTATGTGATATTTTTGAACTGAAATTCCATTCTGAACACACCCACAGGATTGCAATGTTGCAAGTTACTACCAAGAACAATAAAGTCAGAAACCAAAAAGATGCCATTACTCACACACAGTCCATATCCTGAGAGAACCTGTGGTTGACAATTTCTGATTACTACAGAAAAAAACACTGTGGCAAGTGGTTTGAAGAAAGAATTACATTAAAAGAAAGGAAGATGAGAATAGATCAGCTTGAAAACCTAAAGGATTAAATGAGGGGCATGCATTTTATTCCAGTCTTTTCCCAGTCCTGTGCTTTTATTCATGAAGGGAAAATACTAGAGGTAGTCCACAAGTCTCTTTTGCAGCAGTATCTTCCAAAGAAGTTCTATCATGTCTGCATGGCCAGGTTTTGGTAGTGGCAGTCCGGGGGAGGCTACAGGGGTGACTTCAGTGAGAAGCTGCTAGAAGCTTCCTACATGCCTGGCAGAACCAATTCTAGCTGGATCTAAGAAGGATGTGCTGCAGGCCAAGGCTGGGCCAATCAGAAATGGTGGTAACACCTCTGTGATAACATACTTGAGAAGAAGAAAACAAAACCTTATTGCACAGTTGTAATTGCAGAGAAGAATGGGGTGAGAACATGTGAGAGGAACAGCTCTGCAGACACCAGGTCAGTGGAGAAGGACGGACAGGAGATGCTCCAGGCACTGGGATTCCTCTGCAGGCCATGGTGCAGCTCATGGTGAGGCAGCTGTGCCCCTGCAGTGCATGGAGGGCCATGGGGATGCAGAGATCCATCTGTAGCAAGTGGAGGAGCCCCGTGACAGAGCAGGTGGCTGCCTGAGAGGAGGCTGTGAACCCATGGGAGGCCTGTGCTGGAGAAAGGTCCTGGCAGGGACCTGCTCGCCTAAGAAGAGAGGAGCCCACCCTGGAGCAGGTTTCCTGGTAGGACTTGTGACCCCTTCGGGGAAAGCATGCTGGAGCAGGCTGTGCCTGAAGGACTGCACCCTGTGGAAGAGTGACACACACTGGAGCAGTCTGTGGAGGACTGTCTCCCATGGGAAGGACCCCACAGTGGAGCAGGGGAAGGACTCCTCTCCCTGAGCAACAGCAGAAACACCTGTGGTGAACTGACCATAACCCCTATTCCCTGTCTACCTGCACTGCTGGGGGAGGAGGTAGAGATGGAAAGGAGAGATGGGTGGGGAAAAGGTATTTTTAGGGTCTTATTTTACTTCTCATTATCCTGTTCTGATTTTGTTAGTAATAAATTCAATTAATATCTCCCATTCGAGCTTGTTTTGCCCATGATGGTATTTGGTGAGTGATTTCTTCTGGTCCTTATCTCAACCCATAAACCCTTCATTATATTTTCCCTCCCCTGTCCAGATGCAGAGGGGAGTGATAGGGAGGCTTTGGTGGGTGCCTGACTCACAGAGAAGGTCCACCCACTATAGAAGTATAAAATAAAGTCATTTCTATGATTGCTAGACAATATCACAATTATTCCCCTATTTACGATTTTCTTTCATTCTTATTACACCACAATAAAGTCCACAATGGCTTCCCAGTGCAAGTTAATACAGAGAAAGGTATGAGGGAACAAACCCATACCTTCCATCATGAAAACCTAGGATGTCATCTCTAACACGTTCCCTCAATTCGACTCTGGGATTTGAAATGTATTCCCATGCACTTCTCTTTGACAGATTAATGCACTGAATATGGTAGCTCATTAAAACATTTTAAAATAAAGTACAGTTTGGGGATTTCTAATGTGAATATGATTTCTAGAATTACCTCAACATGGAATTTCTCCATTGCAGTATTTCCCCAGACATCATTGCAAGTACAGAAAATCAAAGTACCAAAGCACACTTTCCATTTTAATTTGTAATTGCTCAGCACCATAAAGTTGCATAGGGGAGTCTGGTGGTGATTTGGTGCACATATTCAATAACTCCTCACTACAAGCAAATGAAATCAACAGTTTCTACTAATGGACAGAATATCAGCAGTAAATGACGAGCTGAATGTCCCTGTTGCTGCACAATGAAGAACGAAGAAATGGAAAATGCATGAAGATGTCCCAGAAATTGTGGGCAAAGCCACTCTGCAAGTTACTGCCTGACATCTCTATCCTTCTTCATAACCACAGTTAACCATGTTAAGCCTTCTTGACCAAAAGACCAAAAAGAGGTGGCCTTAAACAGACAAAGAACAGTCTGTGAATAGCCATCCATCATCTCGAGAGTCTTGCTGGGGGAAACTGATTTCTTTTAACTGTTTCATACCAGAGAAAGGAGCAGTGTGGAAAATACAAAGTAAAGGAAAAGGTGGACTGTATAAGACACTATGTTCCCCGATATTCTGTGCTGGCCACAAAACTTGGTTCCAGCAGGCAATAATTTAAAGCATCTCCAGAAGCTGAACCTCAGCTAATGAGAGCAGATCCATGGTTAAGTAACTAGAACACAAACACTCTTTTAGAATCATTTTGCTAAAACTGGATCTTTATATCCAAGAAACTGCCCATACAATAACTGGGAGAGCAAACACCCTGGAGCCACTTCCCCACAATGAGCAGTGAGCAGATGCATTTAATACTACAGACTATTTGTACCTATGCAGGTAAGAATAAAATAAAAGTGATACATTCAGGGCTTTGGAAAATTAACTGCCTGACAGAAGAGGTTCAGGACCAACATTTGCTCTAATTATTCTTTCTGTAAGCAGGAAAAAAATGACTGCCTTATCTTCGGTCCAAAAATCTAGAAGCAGAGTGTCTCTCCCTCTCATGCCCTCCTTATTTAACTCCCCCTTCCACTCACCTGCTCCCCCTCCTTCTTTTTTCTATTTCCACCTTCATTACCACCTCCTCCTCACCTCTCACATTCTCCCTTTTGTCTCCCTCACTCTCCCTCTCACTTTCTCTCCCCCTTTTCTACTCCTCATCCCACACACCCTCCTCTTCTTAGCTTCACTATGTGAGAAGTTAAGAGGAAAAGAAGAAAGAGAAAAGACAGAAGGATTTACGGAGGTGGGGAACTACAAATAAAGATGGAGAGACAAAAAAAGAAAGATGTGCTAAGCCATCCTATTTGTGTCAGAGAAAGCAAGGATATGAACCCAGAGCCCCTGATTCGGCAGACAGATGCTAACTAGTAGGAAGCAATTCTGCCAGCAGGGACACCATTTAAGAACTCAATCAATAGCAAATCTCTGGTGAAAACAAATAAGCATGCAATATTCAAATGTAGATTAAAAACCATTAAAATCACACTGGGTTTTAGTGGCAGAGTTGGAATTACAAACCGTAGTGCAAATGAAGTGACTCCCTACTCAGAATAGCTTCAAATACAAAAATGGCTGCACAGTCACCTTCCTCCAAAAACACCTGCAGCTGCTTATTTGTGTACAGACCACCATATGCACATCCACTTATTCATATAAATTATCTGGAAAGCATACTTTCTAATACTGAGATTTTACTGACAATATTCATAATTATCAACTCAGTTTATTCTTAGACATTCTCATCCCAGGATTCACAACGTATGTGTCAGAGTTTGCAGCAGGGATCCTCCAGAGTTGCTAAGCCTGCCCAGCTTTCACTGTTTCATGGCTTTAGAATCAATCAGGCAGTATAGGGAGTGGTGGTTGTGGTTTGTTTTTTTTTTAATTAGATCATATCAGGATTATAATTAGCACTGTGTAGGAGCGGAATTAAGGTAACACAGCAAAATGCAGAATGATTCTACCCTGCCTGGCATGGCTAGTGCGAGCAGTAAACCAGCTAATAGCATCTGATAATTTTTTCTTGCCACATCTGCTTTCATTTCCAGTGCAAGCCAGTGGAACCAGCTCCAGGAGGTGCAAGCAGAGGGTGCTGCCCCAGTCTCCCAGTCACAGAGCTAGCAGGGTGCAAAGGTGTCACAGTGGCACTCACTCTGAGTATGCCTGGCTTCCAGGAGAAACAGCAGACCTGCCGTGCCATGCACAAATAATGTGGGTTTGATATTAGGGGAAACACCTGCTCGGCTGCAGGCACCTTTTCTCTGGGCCTCTGTAAGGGAGACCAAGGTGTTGGAAGCAGGCTACACAGCACACACTCTTTCTCATCCTCTCCGACTGTGAAGCACAGTTAACAGCTGAACAGAAGCACACTGAACCTCCCTTGTTGGCAGCTAATCCCTTGGGGCAGCCACACAACTATCACTCATCACAAGGTGTAAGACACGTACGGCAAACCTCACTTGTTCTTCTGCCACACCAGGAGACAGGTATTGGAGAAACAAAGCTCTACTGAGACAAGCAGCAATCCTGACAGAGATGCCTGCTCACCACAGCTTGCAGGCTACTGTCCTTGCAGCTCTGGCAGAGTGGGAGGTTGTCCTTTCAGAAGTCCTCTAGGCATCTCAGATGAAATCTGCAGAAGAGCCCCAGCCATCTGCCCCCTCTCTTTTTCTACATCTCATTATGAGAGAAAGTAGAATGAAGTTCACCTTGTTTGTTTTAGCTCAACAAATGGCTGCCTGATAATCTATATCTATTTTAACAAAAAATAACTAAGTACCAACAACTAAGGCCTTGCAAAGCAGTCAATATGACTTAAAGCACTGTGACTGCTGTAAGAAAGGCAAGTTGGAGCACAGCCACATTTCAAAGAATAAAAAAACCATGTAGACTGTAAGGGGTCTCTGGGTTTCATCTAGTCCAACTTCCTGCTCAGAACAGCATGGTTTTTGAACGTGCACTGTTGTCTGGAAGCAGTAAGAGTAGCTCTGCAAAGCAAAGGGAGCCAGCCACTGAGCAAGGCAACCAAGCAAGGCAAGGGAGACAGTGGTGACAAGGCAGCCAGTCCCTCAGCCCAAACGTGGAGATCAGAACAGGTTTGGTGATGGTGGCCAAGCTCAGCCAAGAGTCCAGTGATTGCCAGGTAAGTCTGTAGGAATGTCAGATGTCCCATCAAACAGCATTGTTCCCCATCATCAGTTCCTGAGGGATAGCACTAGTAGCCAGTTGTCAATTGCATTTTGGATATGGACCACCAATCTTGGAATGCAGCAATCCAACCAGCCCTCACCACTCCTCCAGTTATCTACCAGGATACTCCTGAAGACTTTTTTAGAGAACTTGCTGAAGTACATTCCAAGCAACATTCACTGCATTTCTTTTGGTTACAGAGCCAGTCATTTGTAGGAAGTAATTATGTTGGTCAGGCATGATTTGTCATTAGTAAAGCCATGCTAGCTATTCTCAACATCTTCTTGCCTCTTACGTGCTCAGAAATGGGTTCTAGAATAATTTGTTCCATAATCTTCCCTGATACTGTGGAGTGACCAACAACCTTATAGGTGTTATTCTTCTGTAACATAGGTGCAACATTTCTATTTTTCCAGTCATCAGGGATCACTCCTGATTTTCAGATGGTAAAAAGAAATCTTGTTACATTTACAGGCTTCCTCCACAACCTTAACTGCATCTGTACCAAGATTTGTAGGAACTACTGTAAAAAAAAATCCTTAGATGATTTCTAAAATATGGTCTATATCTAGAAAAATTTGGCATCAATCCCATACTTTGCACAGATTGTATCTGACCTGGGGTCCAGAAACTGACATTTTCACATGCCATTAGTGACTTTAAGGTCCTATTGATAAAATTAGCATTTAGATTAACATTCCATCAACCAACAGCATTTGAAAAGCCCACTTGGACCAAGAAAAAGGATTGTCCCTCTCATCTAAACAAGATCCCTTTCAGTTTGATGGATTACATTTGTTGTCAAACAAGTTTTCTCCAATGCCAAGAAAACTTTCTCCCTGTGAAGTGGGATAAGTTGGTTTTAAAGATATTTTCTGTTAATGCATAGCAGCGAGACATCTTCCAGTGGCTTAGATGTGGTTAATCCATGTCTGTAGGTGCAGAATGCACTTCATTCATACATGCACCTTCTGGCTAACTTAGGCACTTGCACTTTTGCATGTTCAGGGGAATGCTCCATGTCTCTCCACTGTGATCAAGTTCCTGTGTACTTTCACGTTACAGAATTTCAGTAAGACACAGTACTTTTGTCAGATCATCAGTTAATTCCATTTCATATTTTTTTCCATTTTACTGAAGGCAGGATATAGGCATTCTCTCCATCCTGTGGAGAATTGGCTGCAGTTTTCTGCTTCTGTTCTGCCTTCACTACAAAGGGAATTACATTAGACTGGCAGCAACAGTCTCATGGCTTATTAGTATTTTCTTTGCTGATCTTTGAAAGGTTGTACCCAGAGTGGAAGTGCTTAGCAGCTAAGAAATGAGCCAAAGAAACGCAGTACTTGAGGAGAGTTCTCTCTTTCTCAAACTAAAAAAAATATTTTTACTAGACTGACTAAAAACATTATACATCCTATAAAATCAATTTAAGAAATCAAAATTTATCCAAAAGGTCAAGAGAATATCCATGAGATTGCTCCACAAAGTCCATTGCCTGAAGTTGCCTCTAAAATTTCTGTCATTTCTCTACATCCCGTTTTTTCCCATTTTTTCCCACATCACCCTCCTGAATCAGAACCATGGACTGAATCTTAAAAATTAATAACCAAGAAACATATAATATTCCTACATTATATATAAGAATATATAATATAACATATTTTGTGCCTCATGTCTGACTTACTTTTCAGCAGATACTCATGTTTTCACACTAATGAACCAAAATACAGCTCAGATAACATGACTGTGATTATTAAAGAAGGCATCTTCTTTTTTTGTCCCCTGCCCACCATTGTCAAAATACTTAGCAATAGTTTAAATCATACTACCTGATTTTTACAATTTCAAACAACTGTATAATTTATACATTATTTGATAACCACATCACTTTTATTTAGCTTAAATCCAGATTCACAACAGCACCTAACAACTAAGTGGAGTTTATTGTCTTCTGATCCCACTGCCTAAGACTTATCAGGAGAGAGAAACGAAGAAGCAGAAACCCTGAAGGTATCTTCTGATAGAAATTCTGGAGATATGTGAGGTGGGGAGGCAGTTCACCTGCTGTTTTTTCCCACCTCTTTGAGTGTCAGGCACCATCACTACACCAGGAGAGCTGGTTTTTGGGTCACTGCAACACTCCTGAACTAGGATTTTATTAACTCATAATCAGTTGCTGAGACACACCTAGGGGGCATCTTTACACTGACATTTCCTCTTCACTACAGCAGGCAAGAATTTCAAGGAAAGCACCTTTCCCCTGAGTTGCTTTGGGAGGTCACAAAATGAGTAGCCTTGGATGTCTGGCAGATGCAGGTCTTCAGCTAAAAAAGAAATTCCAGGCTAGTATGCATCAATCAAAAAACCTAAAGACTTTATGTTGTGACTGCTGAAAACATTGGATCCTATTAAAAATTGATTGGGAGGAGGGAAGGAAGAGAACACAGAGAAAATGGGCTGAACCATGAACAAAGAGACCAGTACTGCTGGAAAACCTCACGGTCTGACTGTATCTTTCCTCACTTTTAGGAAGAGCTTCCAAACATCCTACTGTAGGCAGTCCTTACAGTATGCCTATAATCACCATTTTCCTCTAACATGTTGAAGAGAGAGGCTCTGTCCTGGATTTTATGTGCTTGACCCTTGACACCAAGACCAGGGTTCTGAAGGATAATTACATGCCTTCATTATACAGAAGAAGTTAGCCTAAGGTCAGCAGAGCAATACACACCCACTACAGAATACTAAATAAATTTCAGTGTATTTGATCTGCCTAATGATCAATATGGATTTTAAAGGTTGTCTCAACCCCATGATGAAAAAGGCTAAAGAAGCATGTGGGCAGTGCCTGCACCATCTGTGGGACAGCACTTGTAAAAAAACGAGCTTAACACAAAAATACCATGATATTGTTAGAGATAAGAGAAGCCTTAAATCCTGTTTCTTCACTAGGCTGAGTAGCTGCTACCAAATAAAAGGAGTTGCTATCAGACACACTCTGAAGATACTGTGTCAGATTATTCAGTGATACTATCATGTCATATAAAAGCCAGTACCAAAAAACATTGATTTGAAGTGGTGGCTGATCAAAACCATCCTGCTAGCTTTGAACAATCTCTGTAAGCTAGCATATAAGTAGGCTTAGTAAAAACCTGGAAGACTGAAGTCCAGTGGTGTTAGCTTGGTACCTCTTTGGTTAATACAGAAACCTTTATAAACATTTTATTAGAAAATAAAGTCAGCGGGATGTTTTACAACTTAGAATGTTCTGATTTTCAGTGTTCTCTAAAAAAAGCTTCTCAGCATGCTCCTGTAAACTGAGCCCTCTGCTAAATGGCGTCAATAAAATGGTAGCTCCCATGGAGAAAATTTAAACTAAAGAAACAATCCCTTTTTAAACTTAAAAACATAATCCAGAAAATTCACACTTTAATTTTACATATACATCCCTGAAAGACCAGAACTTCAGCAGCACTTTAATGACATTTGCTAATCCAGAACTCTATGATCCTTAGACCTATATTTTGACCATTCTCTGGGACTGTTCTTAAGTACAGAAACCAAAGAAAAGGGAAACTATTTGAGATTCATGTGAGAGAAATGCACATTAACACCGACTTTGTGATTTTTTGACTGAAACCACTAAGCGTGATTTGGGTTCTGCCAGAAGGAGAAAAAATGTGTTTAGAAAAAGGCGGCAGAGATTTCACCAAAATGAGCATCCAGGCTCCAGAGCTCAGCTCTGATAACAACGGATAAGGCTCCACAGCAGTATCAGCAAGATGGATCATTTAGGCAAGAAGTACAATCCTTATTTACACAGACCATTAACTAGCTATATATATACACACACACAGAGAAAACACATGGAAACTTTCTTTTGGCTGAGGTTTTATTTTACAATGAACTTGGGGAGAGATGGGGTTTCATATGAAGTTGCAGAAAAAGTCCTTAAAAAGCATTTTTAAATGAATGTCAGAACATCTTCTATTACAGCTCATTTTTGATGAGTAATGATTTTTACTCCAAAATCTATTTTAAAAAATTTTGCCTAATAGAAGCTACTTCTAAATGGCAACACACAACTCCATCTTTACACAAGCCATGCATTTCAGAGGTCACTGGGGAGGAGGAGTTGGGAGCTAGGCTGGCTTTAGGCTAGTGGGAAAACACTTCCTGCAGTCAGCCCAGAGAAATCCTGGCACTGGCCGCGTCGGGGCTGCCTGCCCACAATTCCAGGAGAGCCCCCTGGGCAGCAGTGCAGCAGGACATGCCCTCCTCATGCCTCTGAGTGATCGAGCACCCGAGGAGGTGCCAACCTGTGCCCCAACCCGGGATAAGCTGGCCCGGCCTCCGGCCATAGCGCCGGAGCACAGCCGCCTCACACCAACTCTTCCCTGACCGACACAGCGACAACACCCGCCGCCGACAGCTAATCAAACAGCTTTATATTAATGCATAATTGATTCTTTTTTAAAAAAAGAAACTTCAGAACATCAAACCATCTTTCTCAGTCATTAATTCAACCCTCTGAATATTTTATATCTCCAGACACTTCTACTTGTGCATACTTATTTTAAGAGCACTTCATCACAGCGCTGATGCTACTTGTATACATCCATTGCTTCTTAATTTCATTGTGTACGCAAACATAAATAAAAATGCCTAGAGTTTGATGTCTTTACACTACCCAAACTGTACTGGAAAGATGTGGAGCCACTTTTACTAGCAATGGTGAAACTTAAAAACCAAAAAGTTATCTGATTCCCCATACAGAATAGCTATGCCTACTTATGTAAGACTATTTCTGGCAAGTAGAACCTTTTATTATTTATAAAACAGTAGCAACTTCTCTTTCCTCTGAAAAGAAACAAAATTTTTCTTGTGTGAACATATTATTTTGACATAACTACTTCCATATTTTTTAATTCACAGCACACATCTTCTGTTTTCAAACACCAAATATCTACATTATTAATTCTATCCAGAATTATTTACGTGGGATGATGGGTCAAAAAGCAGCCTGGAAGACAAGAGCTTCTTTTGGATTTTATTTTCCAAGTGTTACAGAATTGGTAATTTTATGAAAATTGAATAGTTGATGCTGTAGACATAATCAAACTACCACCTTCACTTCCTGCATCACCTCCCTAGCCTGTAAACCAAATTCCCAAGGAGCAAAGCATCATCCACCGACTTCCACTCCCCGTGCACTTCCAGCTTCAGATTTCCTACAGGTTAATGGGTTAGAGATAGGGCTCGCGTTACTACCTGGATCAACTATCTGCAAAAAATGTGATGCACTGTTTTCTTGGTAATCAAGGAACTACATCATAAAAACAACCCCCTGCTGAATTCACCTGCTAGCTTTTCCTCCAAGTCATCAATTCAATTGCTTGCAACTGCTGTCCCAACTTCAGTCATCTAACTTTGGGCTCAATAAGAGGAGCAGATATAATGAACATGTCCCCCAGTGGCTGCTTTTTGAAAGATTTCTTAGAAGTCTAATTTTAAAAGCAGGATGGGAAGAGAGGAAAAAAAATGGCAGAGAAGCAGTGGTGAGGAGGGGGGAAATAATTTGTATTCTTTTGCTGTAAAATGAGTTCTACGAGACCTGCTTTCAAAAATAGAAGCAATGCTAGTGGAAATAAATATTACACTAGTTATGTTCTGCTTTTCTTGAGCATCTTCTCTCTGAAGGCATCAAAATATTTTCAGTAATAATACCAGCTAAAAATGAAGTGTTCCACCAATTTTTCACTTTTCTCAACTCTGCACAGAAAAATTAAGTGCCCTACTATTGATCACACAGTGCATCATCATCAGCTGACAATGAGAAAATACATGATGATGAGATAAACTGGTGATGGAAAATACAAGTGGATGCCAACAGTGGCACTACATCACAGCAGACTTGGTTGTTGTAAGTGGCTAAATTCTCCTCAACGATTTACATGTTTTACCATTAACAAAGATCTACATCAGCTCGCTAATAAAACCCCATGGAACCTAGAAAAATATTCATGACATCAGTACACACATAACACTTTTGTCATATCTAAAAGCAAGAAAAATAAAAGGAATAACCTCATTTGAAATTAACACCAATACACAGTTCTTCACATAGATCCACACATGCATGATCTATTGTTAAGGATATTTTTAAAGAAAAAGTGCACTGAACTTAAATGTGGTTCCTCTGGGAAAAACAACATTACTCTTTATCTAGGTAACTTTACATATTCAAGAGTTAAACTCTAACCCCTTGCTATTGAGATTGTTACAAAAACAGAAAACTTAAATGAGAGGCTTACAAACTTTTTTTTTTTTAAATATAAAAGGCCAGTTTCCTCACCTCACTAGGGCAGTCTTTCACCAGGGAAGTGAATTCTTCCACCACCTGGTGGAAGAGAACGCTGTAGCACAAATGACTAAAAAAGAATTCGTGAATGACTATTATTTTTTCAGGTAATAAGCACACCTAGATCACACATTTAAAGCTGACTAATCTTTGCCAATTGAGATAAATCAGGAAACTTTGCCACTATTTTTTAATTCTTTTTTCAAAACATAGCAGCCTTCCATAACACCTTCTAAAATGTTGAGATTGGCAATTTTTTTTCAGAAAATATCTACAATGAGGAACTGCAATCATATAACTGACACATAATTGAGAAGTTTTCAACATGATTCCCTCACAGACAGAGATGGCAGCTGTTTTTTTCCAGTTCTTTCCCACACTGTACCCAACTACTACCATCTTCTTCCTCCGTTAATCATCTCTTTGATTTTCAGTTGTGCTTTCTTCCCTATTGCTTATTCTGCTATGCTTTTCCACTTTCTATTTAATGTTTTGACTTTTCTTCCCACTTATTTTTTTAAATCATTATTTTCTTAAGATTCCCTGCCTATTCTTAGTAGGCCTGTAGGATACACCTGCTCTTTGAAAACCATTGCAAAGTCTGAGAGAAAAGTCACATAAAACTACATATACCAATGTTATGCAAATACAAATACCCCACAGCTCTACCTTGCTATATCTTCCCTAAGTCTACTGACTAGCCTAACATCCCCCTCTTGTGTATTCCAGTAATTCTATTAATTTAAATTCCCCTTCTTCTAAGTCCATTTGTCTTTCAAATCATTGTGTCCCAGTCTCACTTTTCTTACGCTTCCCTTCATCACCCCAAAGATATCTTCCTTTCTGCCAGGTCTCCCATCACAAAGTGGGAAAAAAATCGGGACCAGGAGGCAAAAAATATTTGACCTGGAAGGTCAGGAGAGAACCACAACTGGCCCTTACAATTTATTACAGAAAATTTGTTTAGCTGTTTAGAATCAAAAAGGATGTAAAATATATAAATAATCAGGAACCAGAAGCTCCCATCAAAACCCAAAGGCCAAGCAAGAAGAAATCGCCTGTCAAAGAAAAGTCGATACTTATCTGGAGAAAAGATGGCTGAACGAGCAGCTGCAAGAAACCCGTGGACAGAGAAAATACAAGCGAGCCCAGGTAAAAGATTCCAGGAGTGCGTGGGAGGAAAGAAAGTCATCTTCAAAGCTTCCATTTTACCAAATGGCAAATTTAAAATGTTTATGAAGATAAAATCTTCAGTACTTCCCTTTCATTCTCTGTTATTTCTCTGTCTCTTGAATGTATCACTTCAATAGTATGTGTAATAAGTCTGGTTCTCATGCAGAATCATTTTGGTTGGTAGGGACATCCTGAGATCTTCTTGTCCAACCTTGCTGCTCAAGCAGGGTCAGTTAGTGCAGGTTTCCAAGGATGAAGTCTCTAGGTCCTCTTCTGGAAGACTGCTTTCTAGATGTTTTTCCCTACCCTGTACCTATAGCTATTACTCTCCAGATGCAAGACTGCATATTCCTTTGTTAACTTCCTAAGATTTCTGTCTGCCCAGTTCTCCAGCCTGTCCAGGTCCTTCTGAATTGCAACACTCTCATCTCATGCATCAGCTATTCCTCCAAGTTTCATGTCATCTATGAACATGTTTAAGGTTCACTTTGTCCTCCAGTTCAGCTCATTAATGAAGAGGTTAAACAGCACTGGACCCAGCACTGACCCCATGGGTACACAAATTTTAACTTTTCTCCAGCTGAACTATGTGCCACTGATCACCACCTTGTGGGCCCCATCAGACTGTTTTTAATCCACCTCACTGTCCAATCACTCAACCCACACCTTATCAGTTTGTCTATAAGGTTGTTACAGGACACACTGTCAAAAGCCTTACTGAAATCAAGGTAAACAATACCCATTGCTTTGCCCTTATCCATCCCATAGTAGAAAGCTATAAGGCTGGTTAAGCATTTTTAAGTGCATGGTGTCTACTCATAATCACCTTCTTGTCCTTCATTTGTTAGAAAATAATTTCCAGGATTTATTGCTCCATAACCTTTGCAGGGTTGGAGGTGAAGCTGACTGACCTGCAGATCCCTGGATATTCCGTCTTGCCATCCTCAGAGACAGAGACATTTGTTTCCTCCAGCCTTTTGGAGCCTCTCCCAACCACCATGATCTTTCAAAGATAATTGGGAGTAATCTTGCAATGACATCCTCCAGTTCCCTCAGCACTTGTAAGTGTAACCCGCCAGGTCCCATGGACCATGTGCAATTCTGAGAATTATATTTATTTGGAGCTTTTTATTTTGTTTTCTAAGTCCTTCCAACACTGCAGCTCCTGACAGAATCTGTGAATTTGTTGGTTATGCAGAATCAGAAATATCCAGACAGGAAATGAGATGTTACCATTCACCTCTAACTCTGAAGAACTGATGGAACATACATACAGAATCACAGAATCACAGAATCACAGAATCACAGAATCACAGAATGGGTAAGGTTGGAAGGGACCTTAGAGGGTCATCTTGTCCAATCTCCCTGCTCAAACAGGTCCAGCCTAGAGCATATGGTGCAGGATTGCATCCAGAGAGTTCTTGAATATCTCCACTAAGGGAGACTCCACAACTTCTCTGGGCAATCTGTTCCAATGCCAAGGTTACCCATACAGCAAAAAGGTTCTTCTCCATGCATATTCAAGTTGTATGGAGCAACTTTTTATGTGGCTAAATGTGCCTCACAGTATAAAATTCATTCCAGTGTACTAAAAGACAGCACTGAACACATGCAACACTAACTACTTGGGAGAGAATCAGGAAAAATGCCATGAGGTTAACTACTCACTAGTTTTGCTGAATGAGTTAGCTGAAAATAACCCAAGTATCTTTCACATTGGGTTCCTCTTTACTAGAAAATTGACAATTCAGGACTGCCGAGGCTGACAGGCAACATTTATTAATACCAACACTCAGTTTTCTGTATTGCACATTGCAAGGCAACTGCTTAACAGGCTGGCATTTTCTTTGCAAAATAGTTCAAAAGGCTGAACTCTGCTGTACACTGCAGCAGGAAATGTTCCAGTATACACCAAATAACAGAGGAGGGCTATGCACAGCTAAAAGGCTATGTTTCCGTCATATGTACCTGAGTGCGCAAACTTTTCATCCCTCCTTCCAGTTGACTGCTGGAACTGGTAGAACTGGAGGCCATCTGTAAACCCCTCTATCAAGAACAAACTACCTCCAATCAGGACAAGAAAGAAATTCCCTTCAGTTTGAGTAGACTAAAATAGCCTTTCCTTGAAATCATGAGAAAGAGCATCATTCTAGGCTTATCCTATTAGACTCTTAATTCTTTATTAACAGACAAGTAACAAGCAATAAACAGGTTATGCTTTGTAAGAGACACATGCTGTAATTTGAAGATCTAATGGATGATATGAAGAGCACAGAGCAGATTGGGTCAACAATTCCTACCAACAGCACACTGTGTTACTTATCACCGCTTCCCTCATTTGCAAATAAGATGTCTCTTGACTCAGTCCCAACTTTAGCACCACCTGGTTTTCTCAAAATGGTTTTTAATTCATTAAAAAAATGTTCTTAATTATCATAATGCAATAAATAGCCCATCCAATGTAGTGTATGAATAATTTTTTCCACATTCACATTCTTAATTTTAGGTTAGCAGTTTAGAATATAACTTTAATTTTTTTTGCACATATACATATTTCTAAATACAAATGTTATTGATAAGAAAGAAATCTTCAAAGGGAGTTACATCCCCTCAGTGAAGCACAATTAAATCTATTCAACTAGACTGACATTATTTAGTAAGTACATTCCATAAGCTACTGATTCTGAAAATATGCTATTATACAAAGGAACCAATTTCCACATTAATTTTTATTAATGCAATGACTTAAGATCAAGAATTCTCCTTATCCTGTTCTTGCCTACTGTGAAACCATGGCCTGAATTCCTGAAACATCTCACACTTGAAAGGCAAAGCCCACAGAAAACTCCCATATTGTGAAGAACAGCTTTCATTCCTGAAGAACAGATGTTTTTTGTCATTCTCTCAGGATCAACACTGTTTATCCTAATGTTTTAGCTAAGGAAACCTCCTAGAAATTGATCTTTGCCAAAATTTATGTTTTGTTCTGATGCAATCCAAAGAAATTTAGAGTTCTAAAGGCAAAATGTCTTTTTACACACACACACACACAAATTGCAGAGCAAAATAAAAATCATTGTCCTGTAAAAATTTTTTTTTTTTAAAAAAGGAATGTAGAAGAGTTTGGTGAATAGCCAGCCCTTTGGTTACTACAGTGCTCATAAACACTGTTAGTCTCTTTGAAACCTTCTAAAAGATAGCCAAGTTTATCATAAGTAAACACGTAATAAAAAAAGATCAATATTTCCCCACGACTGTAGATCACAGGTTTGATCTCCAGGTCTCGAAGGTGAGTCTGCACTAAGTCTCGCTACAAAATCCTTGTCCTGTGACCCATTTCATTTGCATATCCTGTATAATACAATAACAATTCTCTGTATAAATTATCCCTGTTCGTGATTCATCAAGCTTCTTATCACAGACATGGTTTTCTGCACCACTGGACAGAATGGCTCCTACAGGGAGTGAAGTCAGCCAAAAGAGAAGCAACTCAACCAGAAATAAAAAGATTAATTAAACCCACTAATTTGTGAAAGAAAAGAGGGCAGCAATACCTATATGCTGCAATTTACAGAAGTTGTACTTGTACATCTGTTCAGGAAGAAAGGCACCTACAGAGCCTTTCCTAGCTCTATGACGACAGTCACTATTTGAAATGGTATCTGGATAAATTTCGCCACTTCTATCCAAGAAGCTGTAAAATCATTAACATGTCAAAAATGCATGACTTAGTTTTCCCATGACAAACTATGTTACATAAACATTCACCTGCTTAGTCTCCAAACTGCACTATATTTTTAAAGCTATTATGAATTCATATTTTATCCTACTTCTGTTTTGATGGCTTGTAACAGATGGTATAATTATTTAGTTTGTTTTCAGTTGATCATGTACCTACCTTATATGTGTTTAACCCAGAAAAGAAGCAAGTGAAGAAGAGGAGGAAGGCCACCCCATTGCGTTGCTCTGCCTACTTTCCCAGGGCCAGAAAAGAGACTGCTTTTCTCCTCAGAGTTCCTCTGCACTGGCAGCTCCTGCCATGGATCATCAGAAAGGGAGGGCACTGAAGAAATCTAAATTTGAAAAGCTGCCATGGAGACTTTCAAGGCAAACCACTGACAGACTGGAAGGAAGAGCAGTGTTCTGGAGACCAGAGGAAACTGCATGGAGTTTGCATGGCTCAGGAAAATTCTGAAGTTGGACCAAGTCTTCCTTTTTAAGAGGCTCAAATAATAAGATTCACCTAGCAGACCAGAGTTTCCCCTAATTAAACAATTATCTTGTTTTAGATTATCTGAGTCTGGTCTAGCCAAACATAAATTCAGCTAATTGGAAGGTTTCTGCTATCACTTAGTTTGTTCAGCTTGAAGAAAGTTGGGTACCTTCACTCAAAGACTCAACTCTGAGTAGAATTACCTGGTGGAGGTTTCCTACTTCTATGATACTTTCATTTCATTTCTCCTTTTGAGATGGAGAAGTAAAGACACAAATAAATGACCTACATAAATACAGCAGCTGTCAGTGCTAATATACAGAAGCTTCTTAAAGCCCTATGGTTTGGTGGAGAAATAGTGATTCAATTATTCTGAAATAATTTTGTTTTCTATCAACAAGGAACTAGTCACCTGTAGGCTCTCAACAGTTAATGGCAAAAAATGAAGATGCAAAGGATGACCTTTCAACTTATTATAGGTGCTTTTCTCAGTATACAAGCTCTCTAAAAGTACTTTTTAACAGCACTGACTAGAAGAAAGTTCAGATTACAGGAAAATGTATATGAGAAGAATCTCACCCCAAACCACCTGCAGAGTCAGGAGTTTTCAGAAGCTGACTTTTCCTTGCATTGCCTATCATGTTATATTAGAAGCAGAAACAGAGATCTATCTGTACATGTGGTTTCAGAAGTGGTAAGTGCTTTATTTGCCATAACTTCAAAAATATGAAAGCTCCTAAGGGCAGTTAAGGTCCCCATAAAATATGCTTGGTTCATATAATAAAATCTGTGACAGTAATAATGAAAGTAAAAATGGTTTGCATTATTAAAGCATTTATCTTAAAAAAACCCTAACATTTGAAGCCAAGGCTTATATTTATACTATGTTCCAAGTTCTGCCAGTCAGGATGTCTGGTAGGAGGAGTGGAATTACAGCAATAGGACTTACTATAATGCAGATCCCAAGAAAAGGCCATTAGAGTTGCTGTTCTGAGTACAAGTACCATTAATGACTTCAGCCTGGCAAGCAGTCCCACACAGAGATGATCATTTCCCATGCCAGCAGTATTAGTTGCTGTCAAGACCACTGCTAATGCTGGTGTCCGTCACTTTTGACACTGTTGACTGTGACATTCAGTCAACAGTAAAACGGTTTATGAACCTCTGGCTGAATGTGAATCTGGTTGAGTAAAATGATTATGCATTATCTGAATTCAAAGTACAATACTTTTTTAACAGAGCTGTAAGCAATACTAATGGAAGTTCCCAAGAAACAAAGCATTATGTGTACATGATACTGAAGCATTACAATAATGAGGATGTTGAAATATCTACATAGAACTATAACACTTTAAATATTGTTATTCTGGTGATACAAGAACTCAAACTGAGTCAAAAATCCAGGAAATTATTTTAACAATTTCATTAAAAACTCATTCAAGAAGATAGAGGCCTAGGAAAACTAACATGTACAGACATGCCCTGATTTGAGTGAATTCTGATGAATTTAATTTTATAGAATCACAGCATGCTTGAGCTTCAGAAGGACTGCTTGGGGTCCCTCTTCCAAACCCACCCTGCTCAAGCATCATCTACTACAGCAGGTCACCTGGGTCCATGTCCAATCAAGTTCTTGATTATCTTCAATGACTCAAACTTCATGAACTTCATATGGCATGAAGTTAATAGGCATTTAGTGTAATGTGATGTATTTTTCTGAGACCTTATTCATTCTTTGGTAGCTGAGACAGCCTGCTGTCCTGAAAAAAAACCCATGCACCATACACCATGCAGGGAGAGACAACCAACAAGGGAGAGAAACACTGCTCAGAGCAGCACATCCCACAGCACGCTGGAAAGCTGGCAAGTCTTCACTTCAACAGACAGGGCAGTGAGAAAGTGGTTTACCTTCCATTTTACTGCTTTTCTATTTTGCCATTCTTGCTTCATTGAAAACAGTTTTTACATTCAGCATCTTTTTCCTGTTTTTAATTTTAAAAGGCAGCCAAAAAAATCCAGCCCTAACTACAATCATCTGACATTAGAATCAACCCAAGATTTGGTCCAATATTACCTACATCAAAAAAAAAGCTACCATGGCTTGTAAATTGTGTTACCTCACATTATGCTTAAGGCTTAAAAAAATCATTTGACTTATGGTAGTGCAAAATAAATCCAAATTATTTTAAGATAATTTCTCAAGATGCATGTAGCTTAAAGAGGCAATCAAATTTACCTGAAATATACACTCTAATGGGAGAGAGAACTATATTATCCGGACAAGTAATCTTATTAAAATTTCAGCAGCTCTAAAGAGTGTAAATTATTCCTTTCAAGATTTATCAAGGTGCTCAAAGGGAAGATGAAGACTCAGACCACATACTACAAGATAATAGATAATTCACCATAGAAGGAAGGAAGGAAGGAAGGAGGGAAGGAAGGAAGGAAGGAAGGAAGGAAGGAAGGAAGGAAGGAAGGAAGGAAGGAAAGGAAGGACCTATTCACTAGTTCAAGACGCTTTTAAAAAGTAGACGTATTTCCAACTTATTTCCATTTTATTGATAAGGGTGTTACAGTCCACAGAAATACACTCAGTGTGTATCAATGAATTAAATTAAAGAATGAAGAAGAGTGTTATCCAAAAGCCTGGTAGCATCTCAGGAAATGGGATAGTGCTCTATGCACAGACACTGACAATGGGAGTTTTCTTCCTCTCTTGCCCAGTGTTGCTGCTTGCTTTGCTGGAAGAGCACAGCGTACAAAAGCAAGCAGAACATGAAATCAGATTGCATGTACAGCACAACAATGGCAAGCAGTGTGAATTTCTGAAGAACGGGACAATTATTTTAAAACATGCATGGCATTGGTAGCCAAAGTGCCAAGCTGATGTTGCATGCAATATGATCTAAGGGCACACCACATAATTGGCTTAGGGGAAGTTGCTGGTTTTAGCTGCTGAAATACTCTCCACTTCTTGCAAAAAGCCATGCCAACAACCTAAAAGGAATATTGCTTTCAGATTAAATTTTAATTATGTAATTTTAAATACTTACTTTTTCTGAATATTTACATGGTGCGGTACTATGAAATATGTCTATTACAGTATACCACTCTGAAGTGCATAAGCAGAAGTGAAGTACATACCTTGAGCTTAAAAACTTACATTTTTAAAACATTCTTGAAATTATAATAGGCAAAAGCCAGAAATTCTCAAAGTATTTATTCCAAACACTGACAATCTCAAACAAAATATCTTAATTAAATTTAACAGCTCTAAAGGTATACTTTTTAACAATGTATGATCAGCAGTAGCTTCGGCTTAAGGTTATGCGAAATTCTAAACAACAGAAACTACTCCATTCTGTGTAGCAGAGTTTATCATCTAGTGAAGAAGCAAGCATGAAAATAGAAAGCTTACTGTGTCAGCATATTGCAAAGTAAAAAGAAGAAAAATCTTCTTTCTTGCTTATACCTTAGAGTACCTTCAGAACCCCACTCTAGGGTATCACTAGAATCTGCTGGTTAAGATCTTGGCTTGGTTTGATTCTAAGTGTGGCAGTGGGCTAGGG
>VYZT01052630.1:0-11964 GCA_013400735.1 Pomatostomus ruficeps
AAATAAAAATAAAAATAAAGATAATGATCTCATCCTGGTTTATGCAGTGGCTGTTTGTTACTTTCTGCACCGAAACCTTTTTCTTTTCCAAGGACAATGAATTCTGTGCAGCTGAATATTTTTCCTTTTGAATCACAGTAGGGATAAACACCGGTGTTCCTCTGGTTCTCAAGAGCTGCTGTTTTTATTAAAAGAACCAGGGAAAAAAGGAATCTTGCTGCTTTTATTGACTGATACTTGGGGGTTTTTTATGAAGGCAGCAGAGAAAGAAATCAACAGCAGTCCTCCAGGTGAATATTTTGTGTGGGACTGCCTTTCATGGCCTGGTTTGTGTTTGAGCAGAGGACAAATTCCCAGTGTTTGATCCGGAGCTGTGTCAAACCAAAGCAGACCCCTGTGGTTCCGGCAGTGCAGACCCTGAGAAGTCACCTCAGTTAGGAAATAATTGGTCACACATCGCATTTCTGTATGAAAAACCTCACAAAAACCCCCACAACACACGTTCTTTTTTTAACAATAGTGATCTAAACCATGCGGTATTTTAAATACATTAATTTCTGCAAAATCTGTGGTATTAAAAAAGTAAATTAAAGTTTTGTGTGGAAGGAAATAAATTACAGGAGCTTCTGCCACCTGAAAATGGAATTGCATAAAGATTGAGGCTTTGGGAAATAAGAGAGCCACATGCCGATCAATGATATTTCCTGGCTCTGGGGGTGAGCTCAGGTGAATTGTGAGAATCTCTGCCCAAATCTGCCCCCGCTGGGGCTGAAACGCTCAGGGAGCAAAGCACCCCCAGCAGCGGCTGCAGAACCCCCGTAAATAGCTGTTAAGAAATACAAATAAATAAATTTTAAAATGAATAACAATAAATAATATCGGAGTGCTCGGGGAGTGATTGGTGCCAGAGCAGCGGGATCCGTGCACGGGGCTGTGATGACATTTCTGAGGGTCCCAGTGTTGGAAACGATGCGTCTTTTAAATTTTGATTTTGTTTCTTTGGTAAAGTTTGGCTTGACTTTGCCTTGGGGGAAGGAATTCCCTTCGTTTTGTTTTAGGAGATGTGACATCATTGCATGGAGATGGGTTTAACTTATCACCGCACTGGGAGTAGCCCAAAAGATCCCCAGAAAGATAGAAGCCATCAGCAGAACATCCAGGGGACATCAGTGGCCATCAACAGAACGGCCAGGGGACATCAGTGGCCGTCTCTGAACTTTGCTCCCAGCCCTCCCTGCCTCTGGCAGAGTTGGAGACACCCAGCCTGGAAAGGACTGATAAGAAAATCGAAAAATTAAAATCTAATTAACATCGGAGATGAGGAGGTTCAGCTCCAATAGGAAACCCAATACTGAGGGTTGTTCAACTCTGGGCCAATGAACACACAATGGATCTCTGTGGGGCTGACTGGATAAAGTTTGGGGAAATCGGGTAAAATCCCTGTGTCCTGGAATGATTTTCTCTGCACACCTGGGCTGGGTGTGGATGAAATGATTTATCCTGGCCAGAGCACCATCCTGGCCAGGAATAAAGCAACGCCTTGATTCTCTAACACTAAAAATGGTGTTGGAAAATTTTAATTTTTCCTGCAGTTTCGGTGTCACCAGTGCAGGTGACAAACACTGCTGTGGGACCCAGCGAGCTGCAAGAAACTGCTCAGACTCCGAAAAAACCAGCAAAACCTGCCCGCTTCAAACCCTGTGTTTAAACCAGTTAAAGTGTCGATAAATTGTCATTTTTCTGTCACATTTTGATTCTTCAGGCTGTCAAATGGTGAAGTTCTTGCTCTAGAAGGTGTCTCAGAGCTGGATTTCTTTGAACCAGTTTTTCTGGGGTTTAAATTTGAGTTCAGAGTTCTGGTGGAAGAATTTTACGTGTCTGTACCTATCGACCCCTTCCCCACCCACCCCATCCCAAGGTTTTTCAACACCAATCCCAAGCCAAGGGAGATGAATTTTGGGGCAGAACAAAGTTATTTTTCATTTCCTCCCTGCAACCTCATCCCGCATTCCCAATGCATGGAGCAAATTTATGCTTGAATTTGTGCCAGACCTCATTGCTAAAATGTCTTTTTTCTTTCTTCTTGCCTTCCCCAGTTCCCTGTAATATTGTGAGGGGAAAAAACCCTTATTTTTCTTTGTGATGTTTTCTGGATAATATTTTCTAGATAAATATTCTCTATTTTCCCTTCTAGCGTTTTTTTCTTCTTTTTAATAAAGCAAAAACTGTCACTGGAACTATTTCCAGAGGAAAGGACTGTTCATATTCAGAAGAAGAGCTTTTTAAAAATAGCTTTTCTTGGCTGCGTATAAATCTTTATCATCGCTAAACTCCAGTAATCAAATAAGAACAGTTAAAACAGTTCAAGGAAAAAAAAAAAATTGGCTCTCCAAGCAAGCTCAGTAGCTTTAATGATCTGGTAAAAGACCAAACAAATAGACATAATTATCATAAAAAAGCTATTACATCGCTGGTCTCATTTGAGTTGTTTATGGGCTAAAAATTAAAGTACTTTAAGCCAGCAGAGGTTTCCTTTGCCTTCAGACCCCGGCCCTTCCCGCTGAGCTCAGTAAAGCCATTAAGGTTCTTACCCTGAGAAGGCCCTGGATGATGAAATCCATCCTGTTCCCTCACCAGAGGAAAAAAAATCTCAGTTTTGTGATTTATTGTCGCTGTTTCTGCAGCAGCTGATAGCCCTGGAGTGCTCGTGTCCATCTGCAGCTCCAGATATTCCTCCCTGGCACCCCCAAGCCTCCTCACGTTTTCTTCTGGACTTCTGGTTTAGATGGGAATAATATAATTAATAATATAATTAATTTATATGGGAATAATATAATACCAATTCCCTCTTTTTAATAAAATAAAATAATCCCGGGTGAAAAAACCTAAATTATGAATTAATTTGTTTCAGTTCAATGCTCTGTTGGATCCTGTGCTGCCTCTTGGAGCGGAGTTAAAGCTTTTCCCCCGAATTTGCCCTCTAAGTGTTTCTATTCCACCCATAAGGAGCAAAACACCTCTTAAAATATCCATTTCTACTTAAAATATCCATTTCTACTTAAAATATCCATTTCTACTCTAATACACACCAGGATTGAGTAATTTCCCTTTTCCCAGGACTTACAAGCAACAAACTGTGTTCACAGGGCAGAGGGAACTTTTAATGAGTCGATATTTAGAAGTTTTTTTTAATGGTTTCGCCAAATGTTTCAAGGTTTGTTTCTCGTGTTCGTGTTTTGAGTGGGGTTTGATTTTTGGTTTTGTTGTTGTTTGGGGTTTTTTGGGGGTTTTTTTTGTTTGGTTGGTTGGTGGGTTTTTTTGGTATTTTTTCTTGGGTTTTTTTTGGTTTGTTTTTTGGGGTTTTTGTTTTTTTTTTTTTTTTTAATACAAACCTTTAAAGCCAAGAACTCTGTACTCAATCTTTATCCCTGCTGCACCTTTCTGCCCTGACAGAACCTTTCCCCAGCTTTCAGGACAGGTTTCCTTCTGCCACAGTGATTGATTTACCCCAAAAACCAGTCCCCCCAATAAAACCCACAAGGAACAAGTGACAGGTCAGGAAGCAAAGGACTGATGGTGAGAATTTGCTTCCTTGCTTGGATTTTTCACTCTCTAATTCCAATTTTAACCATTTTTATGAGAGACAGAACTTCATTTTAACCTCTAGGTGAGATCAGACTGGAGGTGAGCAAACCTGGGGAAGAAATGAGGAACAAAATCCAGGCAATCCTCAGAGTCTGGAAGACCCTGGTGCTTTTTATTGCCTCTGGGTGGAACCCTGGTATAAATAAAAATACTTTGTGCGTGCTGGCTGCAGCCTTCATGCAGAATTTATTGTGAAGAAAACCCTAGGTGGATAAACTAATGAAGTAACATTTGCTGCTACTAAATTTAGGGGGAGAGAGAAAAAAAAAATCAATAATTGCTGCATTGCATCAGTGAATTAAAGAGTGTTCAAGGAAAAATATGAAGTGCTCCTGTAAGTAACAATGTGTGGCATTATAGTGGCTTAATGCATATAAATAAGATAAATATAATACACAGGGTTTTAAATAAAAATAAGCGGGGCTCATTTACCAGGGATCAAAAAACCTGCCCGAGAGCATTGATATCTGTTCAAAGATGCTGTAGATGATTAAATTGTGAGGAACCTGTAACTTCTTCCACCCAGTTTTGTGGGAAACGCAGATTTTTGGAGTGCTGATGGACACAAATATTAATTTTGAAGGTGATATCAACTGATGGTTATAAAGCACAGAGAGGTTGTTGTTTCCCAGAAGGAAATGGAAACGGGTTTTGATATTCTGGTCAAAAGCCGCCTTAGCCCCTCGGTGGGGTTAAATATTCCTGTTTCTGAGCGAAGAATTTGCTGTGAACGGCTCGGAAATTGGCGGTGGTTGGGCGGGCTGAGGTTGGGTGTCTGAAATTCTGTAAAACCAAGGATGGGGCTGGAGAAATCCATTGCCAGATTTCCATTTCCATACCCGGATTCCTGCTGCTGCTGCTGCTGCTGATGATGATGATTCAGGGTTGGTGGGGTTTTAGGCTCTGTCTCTTCCTCTGTCCCTGTCCTCTGCACCTCCCTTTTCCTGGGAACCACCCCATCCTTTGTTCCTAATTAATCCTCCAAAAAGGATGAGGAAGGTGGCTCTGGGGGAGGAAGGAGCTCTGGGGAGGAAGGAGCTGCTGGATTATTATCAGCAAAGAGAGAACTCTTCGAGGGCGATCGGTGACACCACGAACTGACACCGCAGGAGGAATCAGCCAAAGGCTGAGAAAAACGAGCCCAAAAAAATCTTTCACCTCTTGCAAAGATATCACTGACTCTCAGGGATGCACAAGTGGATTTTCCCTTTTTTTTCAGGCCTGGGAACGGGTTTCCATTTGTACAAGTGGATCATTTCCCCGGTGAAGAATCTGAGGTATAAACAGACAAGATGAGGTCTGATGGTTTCTAGATCACAAGTGGCAGCAGATATTCCTGCCATGGGTTGAGGGGTTGGAATTTGTCAGGTTCTGCAGGGGAGGGAGCAGGGTTTGGCTGGAGGGAAGGAAAAGGGTGAGAAAGGGCCCAGGGAGAGTGGCGGGGGAGAGGAGTGCGAGACAGGCGTTGGCTGAGGCGAGGATGTTCTCTCGCACCTCGGATGGGGCGGATTTCAAATGAGGATGAGGGGAAACAGGGAAATGTGGGAGATTTCCATGGAATCTGTTCCTAGCCAGTGATGGCAGACCAGGCTGGCAGCAGCAGCCGCAGCTGCCTGGGAGAAGAGGGGACAGATTTTACTGAAAGGCAGAAAGAGCCGAAGAGAAGGAAACAGCAACATTGGGAAATTAACTTTCTGCTCTCTTTGATCTTTGAATCTCCCCACAGCCCCACATTTTATCATCCTCGTCTCCCCTGCCGATTTCACTGCTTGGGCAAGCACAATATAAGATTGTTTTCTTTGTTTATTTGTTTTAAAGAGTTTCAGCTGTAAGGCCAAATGCCTCTTTGAGTTCAGACTCGAGGTGACTGGGATTCTTTTGGCTCTCAGGGTGGGGAGCTGCGAGCTGCTGAGAGGACAAAATGCCTCAGGTTGGGATGGGAAGCGCCTGCCAGGGCAGCTTTCCAGCCCCTCCCCATTGATTATGGCTCTGTGGTTTGATTAAGCGCAGGAAGGAGATTTTAACTTTAATTTTTCTTCTGTGGTTCACTCAAACAGCACCATGTGCTGTGTGCGATACACTCACACATGTATCCTGTAAACACTTGGGACAGGCACTATTGAACAGGGAGCAGTGGAAAAGGTGAAAAATGAAGAATCAGACACAGAAAATGGTGAATTTGAATCATATTTGGTGCTAGGAGCAGTTGCACAGCCATGAAGTACAAGGCCACTGAAGATTTCTTTTAAATGCAGGGATCCTGAATAAATCTAAAAAAATATTTAATTTTATTTTCTCTCCTTCTTTAAATGAAGAAACCAGAAGTCCTCATTTCAATAAAAATGCTTCACCCTGCGGCCTAAAATAATTTGCTCTGTTAGTCCTCAGGTCTGAAATAATTTGCTCTGTTGGTCCTCAAGGCTCTTCAGAGTGTACAATAATTTCTCGGGGCTCCAGCTGGAATTTAGTGGTGCACTTGTTCTGTCTGAAATGAGAATTTTGTGTGTTAGGCGAAATCTGCGTGCATTTGTATTTATCTCTGGCTTTGTGTCCACCTTGTGTCAGATACACCCGAAGTACCAGGTCAGCAAACTTGTAATTGCCTCACAGAAACAAGGAGCTGCGTTATAATAAACCTTGTCCTTTGCATAGCAATGAAGAAATAAAAAAAAATTTAAAAAAAGAACAGACTTGAGAGGTTTGAACTGGTGTAAATACCAAATCAAATTCTTTTAAAATATGAACAGTGCTCTTTGATTTTGGGGAAATATCCTGGAAGCTAAAATTGGCCCTCAGGTGAGTTATCCTCGTGTGCCCAGCTGAGCACCTGGCTGATAACTTCTCTTATCAGTAAACATTTTTGCAGTAATTTCCTGGGGACTGGTATTCCATCTTTGCACCCTCGTTTGCATAATCCCTGACAGCAGCTTTCTCCTCTTCGCGAGGAGAGTCGGTGATTACAGAAGATAAATACGGGCAGCGCTGATTAGCAAAATGATTGATAAACGGGGTGGGGAATGGGAACGAACGGGAGACACAAAACGGCAGAAACAAATGCTCAGAGTCGGAGTTCTGTCCTCAGAAAGTCCCCGCCTGTCAGGCAGGCGGAAATAAATCACGGGAATGTTGGCGTTTGATATTTCCCGGCGACAGCGGTGACATTCGTGAGATGAATGCTGGGGAGCCGCTGCCCACAGCAGGATTGTCCCGTGTGTGCAGCTCCCCAGGAGCAGGAACGGAACTCAAATGGGGTTTGGAGGCTGCAGAAGAGGAATTTGGTGCTCCCCAGGGCAGGCCGGAGCCTTGGCTGGTCACATCCTGGACTCTGGTTTGTCACACGGGATATGAGTGTCACTGGAGGCTGCAGAAGAGGAATTTGGTGCTCCCCAGGGCAGGCCGGAGCCTTGGCTGGTCACATCCTGGGTGCTGGTTTGTCACACAGGGTCTGAGTGCCACTGGAGGCCACAGAAGAGGAATTTTGTGCTCCGGG
This sequence comes from Pomatostomus ruficeps, assembly GCA_013400735.1. Taxonomy (NCBI): domain Eukaryota; kingdom Metazoa; phylum Chordata; class Aves; order Passeriformes; family Timaliidae; genus Pomatostomus; species Pomatostomus ruficeps. The sequence continues at coordinate 7,136 of VYZT01052630.1, forward strand.
GGGCCGGCTGGAGCCTTGGCTGCTCACATCCTGGATGTTGGTTTGTCACACACGGGGTCTGAGTGCCACTGGAGGCTACAGAAGAGGAATTTTGTGCTCCGGGGGGCCGGCTGGAGCCTTGGCTGCTCACATCCTGGATGTTGGTTTGTCACACACGGGGTCTGAGTGCCACTGGAGGCTACAGAAGAGGAATTTTGTGCTCCGGGGGGCCGGCTGGAGCCTTGGCTGCTCACATCCTGGATGTTGGTTTGTCACACACGGGGTCTGAGTGCCACTGGAGGCTACAGAAGAGGAATTTTGTGCTCCCCAGGGCAGGCCGGAGCCTTGGCTGGTCACATCCCAGGCCCTGGTTTGTCACACACAGGATATGAGTACCACTGGAGGCTGCAGAAGAGGAATTTGGTGCTCCGTGGGGCCGGCTGGAGCCTTGGCTGATCACATNTGGCAGGCTGGAGCCTTGGCTGATCACATCCTGGATGTTGGTTTGTCACACATGGGGTGTGAGTACCACTGGAGGCTGCAGAAGAGGAATTTGGTGCTCCCCAGGGCAGGCTGGAGCCTTGGCTGGTCAAATCCTGGGCCCTGGTTTGTCACACATGATCTGAGTGCCTCTGGTGTCACTGGGAGCAGCCAGACAAAGAATTTTTAGGAATTTGAGCATTTATCTCAGCACTTTAATGGTTTAAATCAACAATTTACCTGGAGCTGCCTCTCCTGACACCAGAGACCAAATTCCCATGGATCCTCACGGGGCTGTGTCTCCTCCACACGCTCCCGGTACCTTTTCCTTCTGTGCTCGAGCTGAGTTTTAGAAAATGAATCAATATTTCATTTTTCTCCTTAAAGCTTTCCTTTCCCTAATTATCATAACACCGGCAAGAAGAGAAGCTGGCTTCTGGTGGTTTCTTGCCCCCATCTCACCAGGTTAATCATCTTTATTCCTAATTTCTTGTATTTTTCAGTCTACATCTGGCTGCCGTTTTTGTGCGTGTGCAGACTTTGTTTATTTGAATTTCAGAGTCCCCGAGGCTGGAGAGGCCCTCTGAGACCAACAAGCCCACCCCTTAACCCGGCGCTGCAGGTCCACCACTAAACCCCGCTCCTGAGCACCGCAGCTCCGTGGGGTTTTCATTAAGGCCTTTGAGTTTGGAAATAACTAATGAGCCAAAATAATATAATCCCTCATTATAGGTGTTCTCTTTCTCTCATTATTTTACGGGAGGAAAATAAATGAAAGGTCAGGAAAATTCCGCGTGTCCTGAGCTGATGTCGGATGGTTTATTTCTCGAGTTGTAATATTTAAATGTCAAGCGTCCGCCGGAGAAATAAATTATTCATTATAATTACAAAAATGTAATTTTTTTTTTTAAAAAAAATCATTTATTGGTGACTAAGCAGCAGATTAGGTGAGAATGTTTCTTCTTTTGTACAATGGCTGTGTACTTTGAGATAATGTTCTAATTAACCTAATTGCAGCTATTGTGTTGAGCTGGAGGTTGAGATCCAAAGTGTCATGGCAACATGGAGAAAAGCTCTGCAAGCCCCTGCCTTCTCAGTGGAGTCTCAAAAATAGCTCTTTATTCGAGGAAAGAAGGAGGTAAATCGCCTTAACAAGATAAAGCTTGAACCAAGAAAGAATTTTCCCCTTTGCACTTGATGGTAAAGCATAAATTAAGGATTTCTGCTTCAATTTAATTAGCATAAGCCATCATAATAATGTGCCCCGTAAGTGTTTGCTTTTCCTGTCTCGAGCAAACCTCCCGCGCTCAAGAGATTTACTGTAAATCATTGAATATTAATTTCTTGGGTTTTATTGAAGAACATTTTACACAGGCGGCTTAGGGGAGAGAACAATCATCTCCTCTCCTTCGCGGGGAAGATCTTATTTAATGCGGCGATATTAACTAAACGGGACTCCATGAAACGCCGCTCCGGTTTTATGATCGCGCTAAACTCCGGAGACTTCTGGGAGCGGGAATTTCAGAGAATAGGACGGGGATATTTCAGCTGTGTCTGCCTCAAATGCCTGATGATATTAAGTCTCGCTGTTCCCTGCAACTCATGTGATCGTTCCTTTCATTAACACTTGTAATGCTAATTAGCAAACTGCTCCTCAGTTTAATTCATAGAAATATATAATTCCAATATACGATTCCGTGCAGGCTGAGGGATGATTGCACGAGTGCCATAAATTCAGAAGACAGCTTGGCAGGAATACGGATCACCGTTCGGGGCTAATAAATGTTATAAATTTAAAATATAATGGATTAGAGTCTATTTGCACTCTGCTGCTCTGGTAATATCATCAAAGCAAAGGTTTTTCCTGCATGTGCTATTTCCCATCAATCAAAACCCTTGCCTGATATCTACAGCCCATCCTGCACATCTGGGGTTTGTTCGGGATTTTTGGGGGGCTGTTTTATTTGGTTTTTTGATTTTTTATTTGTTCATTTGTTTGTTTGTTTTCTCCCCGAGGAGCAAAGTTCATCTGCGCTGGCTCCGTTTCCTCTGGCTCCTCGTGTCTGTGCTTTGTGGAGAGCTCAGAGTAACGTCCCAGCAAATTAAAATTTCATCAGCTTCTCTGTAGTCCGTCATTAACTGATTGGGGATACAAATACTTATGGGGCCTATTTGGGTCCCGTCTGTCTGCCTGGGAAATTGGGCAGCTGGGAGGAACCTGGTGCCAGCACCACTTGTGCTGTCCAGAGCCCTGGTGGGACACTGGGGCTGGACCTGAGCTGATTCCTGGAATTTTTTGCTCCCAAACGTCCCTTTCCCATGTATTCCACTCCCCAGTGGAGCTAAAAATTCTTCTTTTCACACAGAAAAGCCTCCAGGAAAATATGTCCTTAACCCAGGGGTTTGCGTGGGGTGGAAACTACAGACCTGAAAATGAAAAAAGTGAAAATCTGGAATTTTTTTCTGCCCTCCTCTAAAATCCAGCCCAAGCAGGAACTTATGAGGATACATAGCACACATGGGCTTCCTAGGGAACACAGAGTGATAAAAATGGGAGGGATTTTCCCCTGGAATTCTGGAAATATCCTGAGCTCCGTAAGCGGGAGGAGGTGATGCCTCTCATGGTGGTAGATTTTGGTAAAATAAAAGCCAGATATTCATCCTGGTGTTGCAACAGTTCTTCACAACATATTTGCCAGGTTCTTGGTGGTGACACTTCCCATCCAGCTGTTTGATTCGTGAAAGCAGGACCTGCACAAACAAAAACAGATGAATTTCCATCTCTGCCAGCGGCAACCACAAACGTTGCTTTTCCAAGGAATTTTGTAGCCATGAACTTTTCTGCTTGCCCAGGGAAGCCGGTCAGGAGGTGAACGCAGCAGAAATACGAGTGCAGAAGTGCTGACCACGGCAGCGCCGCCTGCTCCACTGCTCTTCATTTCCGCCATGAAGCTTTGGGCACTTAAAGCAAATCCCAAACGGAGGAGTCGCCGCTTCTCCGCGGCCATCGGAAAAGCTGGAACGCTGCTCCCGCCTTTTACGAGCTCCAATATAAATCCCAACGAGTCCTCCATGAATAAAATGGATTGCAGCCTCCAAAGTTCTCTCTTCTGGCTTTAAATTGAACCAGTACCTATTTCTAAACTTTTTTTTTTTCTACCAGTACCTAAGTGAAAATGTTTTCTCCAAATAGCTTTAAGTGCTTAAAAGAATTTGTGATTTTATACTTCCTAAGCCCCTTTCTGTCAGAACGTGAGAGGACCACAAGGATTAAGGATTCAATTTAAAAGTAATCAAATACTCATTTTTCCTGTGAATATTTTGACCAGTGGCTTGCCCGAACTCACACCTGAGTCTGTCAAATTCTGGGGATTTTTCCCACCATTTCCCCCCATATCTGCTCCTTCAAGGGAAGTTTTTTCCAAGCTCTGACAGCCCAGTATAATCCAGAATCCAAAGGTCTCCAAGAGCAGCAGGAAAACCAATCTGAGCCCTGACTCTGCTGGGATCAAAGGAAAATGTGAATTCCGAGGGTCACAGGAGCAGCGTCTTCTGCCTGGCAAAGGCTCTGGAGGGTCCCAGCTCTGTTCTGTGGCAGAGCTGATCTGGAATTTGTCCACACTCAGCTCGTTCTGGTTTCCAGCTGGACACTTCGCTCCGCTTCTCCCGGAGCCACATTTTGTAAATAACAAACTGCAAAACGCAACTGGGCGAAATTCGAAATTTATTTCTTCAATGCAATGAAAACTTCTTTCTTTCTTTCTTTCTTTCGTTTTCTTTCTTTCTTTCTTTCTTTCGTTTTCTTTCTTTCTTTCTTTCTTTCGTTTTCTTTCTTTCTTTCTTTCTTTCGTTTTCTTTCTTTCTTTCTTTCTTTCGTTTTCTTTCTTTCTTTCTTTCTTTCGTTTTCTTTCTTTCTTTCTTTCTTTCGTTTTCTTTCTTTCTTTCTTTCTTTCTTCCTTTCTTCCTTTCTTTCTCTTTCTTTTTTTTTTTAAATCCTCCCCCTTTTTTGCCAGTGGGGGTTACCATGTCCTCGGTTGCTCTGCTGAGCTGAGGTATTGCACTGTCTGCAGCTGCTGGGAGCTCTTTTCTCCCTAACAAACATCCAGAATTGTTTCGCTGATTCTTCCCCTGCTCTCCTCATTTATTGTCCTAATGACACCTTTCCCACAGACACTTTCCCCCGAGCTGGCTCCTTATTTATTTCTTCCTCTCTCTTGCCTTGAGGAGCATAAACATGAAGAAATTACAGGTGGATTCTTACTTTTGTTTCAATTTCCTTAAGCTTGGTAGAGTTGTCTCAAGTTTTGTTTGGCCAAAGTGGGTATAAATCTCTCTATTATTATTTTTTTAAAAATAAATTTTTTTAAAAA
>VYZT01052633.1:0-11125 GCA_013400735.1 Pomatostomus ruficeps
GGAGTAATTAGCTAAAGAATTATTGTGATCACCTTATTCAAACATTGAAGGATATGGATGTGAAAATAGCATAAACCCTATTTTGACCTCAGCAATGGAAAATTTCAGCCCAAAACGAAGCACTTTAACATAGTCCAGTGGGGTTGCCTAGATAGAAACAATTGAGTCTAATGAAAAAGCATAACTGACTATTTAGTTGGTTTTTCATTAGATATTTTTCATTAGAATGAAGCCCATCCCAGGCAAGTCAGAGGAGAGCTGGTCTGAACTTGGGAGGTTGCGAAGCAGCAGGTCTGGCTAGAAAGAACTTGTCTTCCCTACAGTCCAACTCATGGCCACAGGGCGCTTGGCTGCTTCAGAGCTTCTGCTTGTGGGGCTGAACCACTCTGGACACAGGTTCATTCCCATGCCAGCTCCATTGTTTCTGTAAATGAAAACTGGAATTTAAGTAATGTTTAATCCCTTAATGCCTCTCAGTATGACCAGTATAGGCCAGGATCCAAAATAATCGTGGTAGAACAGGCACACAAAGGAAAAGTCCCTTGTTAATGATGGGTTATTTTGCTGTGTTTATATATGCCTCTGCAAAACCTATAGAAAATACAAGCTCCAAGCTTGCTTTTTGGTGGTGCAGTAGACCTAACACATGTAAGCTCATAGCTCTGAGATAGGCCTGTGATTCTTGATCCTTATCCTTTGTAAAATGTCCTGTTTCCTGGAACTAATGATTTTTGGTCAAGTAAAACACATGTTCAAATAACATTTTCTGCTTCTGCTAAAGTACCTATTTATATAATTTCTGGTTTGGCCTTAATTTCTATTTCATATGTTCCAGGCTATTCTCTAGCCTGCAGGCAGGCCCCAGATTTAGAAGATCACCCATGCACATATTGGGAAATGGTGTGTCTGTCAGAGTATTTATAGTCCTGCTCTAAATGAAGTATTTAGGGTTTTCCCTTGGCTCTACACTCATATTACTTATTTTACAATCTGTTGTTCTGTCATATCTGTTGTGAACATAGAGTGTCCTTCTGCTAATGTATTGTTAATAGCTATGCATTAATGATAATGAACCATTGCTGAAATTATAGTTTTTATCTGTAAATATTCATGCATCAGCAAGATAGAAATTAATTTAATAATTAATATGGGAATGTTTCAAGCAAATGTAAATAATCATACAAGCACGCAATGGCAAAACATGAGTACTCTGTGGTGCATGCAGAGTTTGGATATAAACTGTTTTGTTGACAGACTTAATATTTTAAAGAACTAGAATTCTGAGTATATATGCCCACTAACTTTAACAAATAAGTTAATGAGGATTTCCTCAGATACTCTGTACTGCTTTGTATCAAGAAAACAGCAGGAACAACAGGTGCCAGCTGCACCAGAATGTTAGTACTATTTACACTGTTGAATACAAAGGCTTCATAGCAAAAAAATGATCAAGAACAATACTCCTATAAAATTGAAAACTGTCATATTTTTCTTTTCAAATGAGGAGAAAACAGGGCATAATGGAAAAAAAAAAAAAGGCATGCCACAGAATTGCTTTTTATTATCAGGCAATCTAACTCAGAGTCCCCTTCATTATAAGTCACAGCCCAAATAATTGCTTCAGAAATAAATGAATATTTTTCTGGCTGTGGAATGAAATATCATGGTTTATTTGGGTGCCCTGCATCCTGGAAGCAACTGTTTCAAGAAATTTGTGGGTAAGGTTGAACTGCCTTAGGGTTATGTTGATGGGTTTATTACCCTTCTTGAAATTAGCCCCATTAGGCTGGGATCTTTAAAGACTTTTTTGGTTAACTCTTCAGGATGGAGAACTGATTTTTACAAGAAAACAATTTTTATCTTAACTACATTTCACAAATAGGCATGTCAATGAGAGCATAATAGTTTGGAAACCTGTTCTATGTCACATTAAGAATTTGGATAAAGTAGGAGGTGTTCTGCATGGAGAATGTGTGGTTTTTTCCTGCACTGTTTGTTCAGGATTCACATTAAAAAGCAGAATTCTTGATGCTCTAAAGCAGAACGTTAACATCTGTAAGTAAAAGAAAATGAAACCCATATCAGATGAATTCATTAGAAAATTTGAAGCTACAGAAAAGCTAAAGTGCAAATAATGAGCAATTGTACCATTGCCTTCTGGAAACTTGAAATGAGTGAACTCCTCTGAGAAACTAGTCAGTTAAATTATCCTGCAGCTAGGATGTAGTAAAGAAAAAACTTGCTTATAACATATGAAGTGAAATATTGTTGGATTGTTATTGAAAATTGCACAACTGGGAAAACAAAGGGTTAAAAAGACCCAGCAGCTTCTTAGTTGAAAAAAAAAAATCTTTTTTTCTGTTTTACTCAGTAAGGATGTTTGTCTTTAGGATTGTATGCAATGAATATGCATAATATTTAGCTTTATTCTTGTCATTGTTTACGGTGTATGCTGCCTCTGTGTTGGCAAACCATGTTCCCCACTTGGGACAAAGCACAATGGATAGCACAGAAAGAAGGGAGTCAGTTTGGGTTTACCATTATGTTTAGATTGGGAAATCCCATGACACAGTGCTTTTATTTTTGGGAGTTTTTTTGTAACCTCTTTAAGCCTTCTACCAGGCAGCAGATTCAAATAAACCAGGTAGAGAATTTGAAGGAAATCCTTGGTTCTTCTTGCACCACGCTCAAATTGCTGGCTGGCTGGGTCTAGGGAATTTTATGGGGATTGAAAGGGAACTTCCTTTGGAAGCTTTCCATCTACTTGTGTATCTGCATGTGTACAGATGGTAGGAGCTCAGGAGCTCTCCAAATATTTGCTGGTTCACACACACTAAGGCAGCTCTGCTGTGACTCAGCCCTCACAAGGCTACAGCTAGAGAGAGCAAGGCTTTTCTTGTACTGCCTCAAATGCCTACAATTCAGTAGGACAAAAAATACATCTCCAGGTGAGCCAGATAATTCAGGGGGTAGAGGTGCTTTGGCACAGTGAAGACTTCTAAGTCACTTCTTAGACTGCTGCAGCCTCACTGCAAACCCTTGCAGGCTGGGGTATACATCACAGGGGCAATGCCACACCATCCATTGTGCCACCTGTTTCAAAACACTGAGGAGTTTGAAAATCACAGAGAGAAAGAGTCAACCTGTGCCCCAGAAAACTCTTACAATCTAACCAGACAAAATCAACAGAGCTGGGAGTGACCAATGAAGCAGTTGACTCCAAAGTCTCATATTGAGGGCCTATGTGAAGGTAGAGGGATCTTACAGAGTGGCCAAGACAATCCTGCCCACTCAGTCGCCCTAGGCAAGCACACAGTGGCCATGTTTCCAGCACGGTCCAGCAGAAGCATATTATTATGCTTACACTATTTAAGTAGTAATATTTTGCCTTACTGGGGGATTTGCAGCCAGGTATTTCTAAGACAGATATGTAAAAAATGAGATTGAAAGTCTCTTAGTTTTGATTTAAAAAATGCAGCTTTTTCAAAGCTTTCAGAAAAGGCAATTTCATTTACTGCCTGAGACACACATGCAGTCTGAAGAAATGTGCCTTTCTTCCGATGGGATTGTGCTGCAGGATACCGGTGTTCCTTGCAGCTCACTTATGCACTTACGGTTTCCACAAGCTGGATGTCTGCAATCAAAAGCAAGCAATGAACTCACAGTTCCATTCCCATTAAACAATGACATAATCTTAATAGATCAGGTTTACTTCTTAAGAAATCCTCCAGATCTCCTACTGGAAGATGACCTTGTAAAAGCACAGAAATACATTATACAAAAGGGCTGAATTTGTCTCCCTTTTCCTTGCAGAATTCACTGGAATAAAGAAAACTGCTGTAATGGGAGTTATAAACTATCATTGCTCAAATCTGACTTTAAAATTTGGTTTATTTAGAACATAGAAATACACATGAAATTTAATCAGCATCTCAAGTCACATTATGTACTCTGTGCTCGACAGGAACTGAGCACATAAATTAGCTGAACTGGGAGCTAGTGCCAGATCCATCCCTACTTGACTACAACACCTCTTGCTAGGAACTTCCAGCAGGGGAAGCTCTTAGCACATCAGTATCTTCATATTTTAGAGGAGAGCAAAATTTAGTCAAGACAGCTGGGCAAAGTGTTGGGGGGGGAGAGAACCGAGGAGGAGGGGGGCGAAGGAATGAAAAATCAATAGTCATAAATAGTTGTATCCAAAAATTAGAGAAAAAAAAATACTATTTTGATCAGATGCCTTTGTTGCACCTTAGAAGGCTGAATCATGTATAGAGATGGTATGTAAGAGCAGGGAGATTGAGAGTATTTTTGTATGAAGCTTTGTGGCTTACAATACTCCTTCTGTGAGGGAATGGCGTCCAGTTTGGGACTGACAGGCAGCCTACAAGCTTTGTGCCAGCACACTAATCCCTTGTCTGTGGGTTACTGAAAACCTTCTTGCATTTTTGTTCCCAGTTCACCTTGGTGAAAAAACCCCAATTCCTCATATGATAAATCCAGTGTCTGCAGAAAGGCAGTCACCTAATTGCACAGTGAAGCAGAAGAAAGCCTTGCAAATGGTATACAATTTTCAAAGTGTTCCAAGCCTTAGGCAAAAGCCTTTCAACTATGTCTAAAACTGAATGATAAAATATGTTGTACAAATTATCTGTGAACAGGAAACATGTGGTAGTGGCAGGGGACTGAAATGTAACACTTGTAAAGAAATGGGAACTGCCAGTCATTTATACCCTTTTACTTTTCTCTCAGTCACAAGTTCCATGATATTTTTTTTCACCATCAGTTGATGTTCAAGTTTATAATAAGACATTTATCAGATCTCACTAGGCCAATTACAGCTTTGTAGCAAAAACAACAAGAAATAGTACCTCACATGAAACTAAAGGTTTAGTTTTGTCCCTTTCTTCATACTTTTATAGAATTTCTGTTTTATCATTGCAAGGATATGTCTGGATGGAATTCTGAAAGAGTTTTAGTACTGCAAAAATGCCTGGGATGCCAGTCATCTGCATGTTAGACTAAAGTAATCAAAAGTTGAGAAACTTTCTAAAGTCTGGTCTATAAGGCAGTATTAAAAAATAAAGAGAGTGAGAGGATAAAAAGGGCAATGCACAATTACTGTTCAGCAGGAATAAAAAAACCCTGCACCGAAACACCTTCTATTCTGAAAGCTCATTTCTGCTTCCTTGCTCCTAAAGTTCCTGCAGTAATGGTGTGTCTTATACCTTCTGGTTTTTAAAGATATAATCTTTATCACCAATACCAACTACTGTGCACTGTTGTCCTCATTGATGAAATTTTTTATAGATTGTCTCCAGAAGAACACTTCAAGGGTGAGGGGTGACAAAACAAAAACTTTTTCATTTTTCTTCATCTTACACAACAAAAAGGAAATAGCATTGCCAAGTCTCAAGAATTGTTTTGACATAAGTTAAACATGAGATTTAAATGTAATGCTTAAAAATGCCACCTGCAAGCAGCTAGACAAAAAAGACAAAACCACAAAACAACAACAAGATTTTTATCCATGACATTGTTTTAGATAACTGGCTATGTTTATGCTTTCACTCTTAGAAATGTTAGAAATACATAGAAATATACATAAATACATAAAAAAGTGTATGAAAGCCCAATGACAAAGGAAAATTCTTTACTGACTTGCTGAAAGACACTCTAACCCCCATTTAAGACTGTATTACCTCTGTGTACTGCTGTCTTAATTAGACCACATTAGGTGTCTTTGGTTTACTGCAGGGCCAGAGCCATTCATGCCTGTTGTGATAACATGGCTGGTGTAATTTGGTGAACTGGTGAACATGCAACATTAATGTCTGTCAAATTGATTTCCTGCTGATATTTCCTGTTACGTATATGACACAGGCAACTACGTGAGAAAATAATTAAAATTTTGTTTGTATCTGAGATAAGAAGCCTTTCTTTCAAGATCTGCTAAGAGAAACTTTCACAGGCAAAAATATTAAAGGTTTTGCAGCATTCTGAGAGACTAATGAAGAGGTTGTGTGATTTGAAGGTTAGCTCATTGGGCTGGGACTTACTAACATAACTAGGCAAACAATACGGTGGGGGTTTTTCAAACCCGAGCATTGGAAAAAATCTCAAGCAGATCTTTAAAAACAGATTTGTAGTTAAAACCAAAACAAAGCAAAAATAAAAAAATGTGCTTTACGCCAAGATGTCTTTTTTTACAAATTTGGATTATTTTTCTTGGAAGATTGGAAAGTGAATATTTTTAACAGAGAACACTAAAGATTTTATTCTGAACTACTTTATCACTTTTCAAAGAACTATTCCCTTTAAAAATAATACAACTAAATCTTTGCAACCCATTTCAGTATTTCCCCTTCTGTCCTATTTTCTGGCCATGAATATTTCCTGCTGAGAATTTGAAACTAGATTTGCTCCCTGTAGCTGTGCCTATGTTGCAAACTGGTAAGACCTTCTCAGCCTTGGTCTCAAAACCAGGGTGGGATCTGCTAGAGATCACAATAGCTGCTTCCAATGTTGCATGTCTGGATTCACTTTCCGTGAAAACCAGGAAAGCATGAAACAGTGATTGAGTCTGTTTGACTTTTGCATTGAAGTAGACTCAGACAGATATGGGAAGCATTCCTGGCTTCCCTGCTATTGAGATAAGCTTTGAAATATTGTGATTTTTGTTTATTCTTAAGCTAAAAAATCCCACTTGCTGAGTTTTGAAATAAATGTCCAGTTCTATTATGCAATAGCTACATGACTTATGGTCAGTATCTGTATTTCTGGGCTTAATTTTGCCTATGTGTACAGTGAGAACAATAATAGCTGCTTCCTTTAAACAGAGCTTTGAAATCTTTAGGAAAATGTGCCATATAACTGTATTTGACTGCTCCAAATTATTTGTACTTTTTATCTTTCTCCTGTTAATTCCCATTTAACTCTAGCTTTTAACAAGAACAGAGTAAAATTTCTGCTTTTGAACACTTTGTACTTCTTCCATTCCTTAGACCTAAGTTCATAAATTTATGGACAAAAATAAAAATCCATTGAAGATTAGCAAATATAAAAATACCACTTTTATCTTAGGAAAGGGATAAGCAGTTGAGTGCTGCAGTCTAGAAGAATTTGGACTTGTATTGTGATGCTCACCCTGTTCTGGCACTCTTCCCTCAGCACCTGATACTGTCTGCTCCTTTTCTTTGTGAGGGTTCAACCAGGATGTATTGACTCACTATATCAGAGACTGGAATCATCATGTAGATATCCTAAATCAAATTTCATTCCCAGCTACTCAAATGGGTCACCTCTTTCCACCCAAGAAAATCCTTTCCTGTTATTTCCAGCGTAAACCACTCTGGCAAAGAAGCAGCATTCCCAGATGCTGGTATTTGGCCTCCTGTTGGAGATCTGCTGGAGTGCTAGGCCTCCAAAAGCATGCTCCAGGCATCCTTTAAACAATACATATGCATGGCGATGCTCTTCTGCTCCAGTTGCTCAGTAAACTCACTGGCCTCCCTTTGCATTTCCAAAAATACTTGTCCATCGTTTTTTTTGGAACAGCCGCAAACTTGCCACATTGAACTGCACCTTCATCTGCTGACAAGTAGCCCAGAGTCTAGCTCTAACCCTACATCAAAACCTCAGGAACTGAAATACAAATTTGTTCTCCTTCTGGAATAATATTTTCCACTTCTGGGAGTCATGTTATTGGATTTGTTGATTCTTGGCTCTGACCTGGTATGGATGTTCTTATATTCCTTGCATCAAGTTTCTATGTCTTTGGTGGGTCTTCTGGGAAATGGAGACAGAGAAAGCAGAATATGTTCACTTGGTAGTTTTTATATCTAACTTCATCCCTAAAAACACAGGAGCACACGAAACAACAGGTTCACAAATCATGCTCTTTCTTTGCATGCTGTCTTCACTTTAAAATTATCATCTTTTAGTGATCCTAACAAATAATCTCAGAGTAATGACATCTTCAGGTTGCAGACTGTCTTCCTTCTACTGAGGAATGTGACTGCTTTTAAGGGCAAAATCACCTTTCTGTCACAGGGGGGTAAGCATCAGAAAAACTGCATATACAGTGCAAGTGCTAGTGATTGGTTGTTAGAGTAATTTTAGAGGCCAACGGTATCTTGCTTAGCTTTTGGTTGCCCGTAAAGTGTGCAGTGTCCCTTTTTCTACCATATCTACCAGTCCCATTAGAAAGTTTCTAGTACCCTGGCTATTTCTTTTTAATTCGTTGGAGTTTTCTGGTTTTTGTTTAACTTAATAATGATTGTAATTGGTCTGGGGTTTTTGTTGTGTTTTGTTTGGTTGGTTGGTTGGTTTGGTTGATTTTTGTTTGGTTTTGTTTGGGTTTTTGCTTTGTTTTTGGTTTTGTTTGTTTGTTTAGTTTTTTGTGATTAATCAGAACTCTAAAAAGTGAACACTCTCAAAACTGTGGCACATGGACCAGTTGTGGTCTACAAATCACTTTTTAGTTATTATAATGGGCCAAAGAACTGTATGACGTTGTCTCTTGACCTTGTTCCAGATGGCAAGTGTCACTAAAAACACTGAAAACTCTAAATACTTGCTTGATATCACAATTGCTGCAGTTGCAGTGAGATGCTGTGTGATCACAAACGGGAAGAGAGCTGGTTCTAGAGTCGACCTCTCTAATAAGATGTGTCATTGCTATGATAAATCCCTGTATGGTGTGTCATGTGTCTAGTGAAGTGAAAAATATTATGAATCTATTTTCAGGTGTGAGGAATTTCCTTAGTACTGGTGAAGATGGAATAATGCAAAGTTGCCATAGAAAAGAAGGATATCTATTCTAAGTGGGATTTTCTGAATGGACAGATAAATTCTGTCTAACACAGACTCTGCTGATGGAAAATGGAGCAAAGCATGTGTGTCACTAGAAGAACGAGTCACTATAAAACAAAGACTTTTTGTAAAGATGAGCCATTGCTCTAATTTGTCACCTTGTTGAAGTAAAAAGAAGTCCTCTGGACCCCTGTGGGATCTAGGCTAGGCAGCCGTTGTGCATTTCAGGTTATTCTAATAATGGGTAGCCTACACTGCCATGAGGTAGTTTGTCAACAGAACACTTCTTTTTTGCAAGCTGGCAAATTGCCACCTTTCCTGTGTGCCACATATTCCCAAAATTTTGGCCCAAACTCCCTCAGCAACCTGTACAAGTGTTTTTGTTGCTTTAAAGGTGAAAAATGCTCTTCAAAAACTCAACCAAAATCACTTAACAGCTGAATTAATGGGCCAAGCTTTTGCTAATTCACTGACTCAGAGGGGATCTAAATTCAGACCCATTGAGGCAAACGCCTCATGTTGTGGTTATTATTTACTATTCCTGGGTGCTCCTTGCAGTGCCTGGAATATCCTGCACTAACTTTAAGCATTCTCTGTTGACTAGTTCATAAGTTGTAGTATTAAAATGGTCTGGCTTCAATCTCAATAGGAGGCTGAAGCAATCCAGGCCTTTGAGAGGAAAGGGGAACTGAGAAATTGGAAAGAGTGTTGCTGCATAACCAGGAGCTCCCACTTGAATAAGATTAACTAATGTTTTCCCCAATTTCTACCAAGTGGCTTTGATAAATGACTAAATACATAATGCCATTTGATTCAAGCTAAACTCTGTGTCATTTTTCAAATCCCAGTGTGAAAGAATGATGCTCCTGAGAATGCTACATGGCACAGCCGGCCAACATGTTTTTACAATAATAATAATTTGCATTTTTATTAAGACTTTACTTTTGAAGTATCCCAAAATGCTTCATAAAACCCATACATAGATAGAGTGCTGCAGATTTTATATCAATGGGAGCAAGGCAGAGCAAGGAGGGAAAACTTTGTGAATAAGCTTCATCAATCCCTATTTTATGTAAAGCATACGTAGGTTTTAATGCTGACATAGGCAAAATGGGTTCTCAGTTCTTTAATGAACAAATTTAAAAGAATCCAGTGGAAGAGAGCAAACTATCCCAAATCTATTAGGAAAGGAGGATGAGGCTTCTTTAAAAATGGTGCTTTGAGATCAGGATCTTGTAGCTTAAAAGGAACATATATTCATGCTTGGAATGGAGACTTACAGGGTAATTTTTATCCAAAGATTCCTGATAGGAACAGCCAAATTCTTAATCCTTTTGTTCTGCGATGTTGCACTGAAGGGAGAATTAAACAGGTATAAGGCAATGCTTTTAGCCTTGCATGAAACACTGGAGAACAGACATATGATTAGCTGCTCCTGTTTTAAGGCTCGACCTCCATCTTGATGAACCCACCAAGGATGCAGTGGGTGGATATAAAAAATAGATATTCATGCTACCTTCGAACTCTGGCAGAAAAAGAGCCTATTTCTGTACATTTTGCATCATTCCTCCAATTCCCCAGGAGCACCCCAGAGTGTCTCCATGCTTTTCTGCTCTTTATTCACCATGCGTGTGAGCCAGGATGGCCACCCCATGCTGTCTGCTCATATAAGTGACCTGGGTGACCTGGTCTCCTACATACACAGATGCCCCCTTTTAGAATTTTGCCAATATATTTTCCTCTTTATTCAGATAAAATCTCATTGAAGTCACAACTTACATAAGAACCAAATACAAACTAGTAGCAAGAAAATATTTTCCTACAAAACAGAGTTTTCAGAATCCTGGAGGGAATGAAGACCAGTGCAGCACCAGCCTGTGGGTTCCTTCAGCCAGCTCTATTTCAAAGTCAAGATAGTGTTGGTCTATAGGTGTTGTAGTTTTAGTAGTAGGGAGGGGGCCATAAAAATGGCTTCTGTGAGAAGTTTCTGGAATTCTTCACCATTTCCAGCAGAGCCAATCTCAGATGGTTCTGAAGATGATAAACATGCTACTGGCCATGTTTGGGCCAATTAAAAAAGGTTATTTATGCCTCTGTGATGACATATTTAAGGAAAAATCAAAACAAAATGCACACACAGTTGCTTTTAGTTAGAGAAGAAGGAGGATGTGAGAACATGCGAGGAAAAACAACATAGAGACACCAAGGTCAGTGGAGGAGACAGAAGAAGTGCCCAAGGCTCTAGAGCTGTGATTCCTCTGCAGGCCGTGGTGAACCCATAGTGAGGCAGGGTGTCCACCCTGCAGTCCAT
>VYZT01052636.1:0-23334 GCA_013400735.1 Pomatostomus ruficeps
ACTTCCAGTCATCTGGGACCTCCAGGTTCACCCAGATCACAATGAAATTCATTCAGGGATACAAATAGTGCTTGATAATTTTTTCTCAATGTCTGTTGTTACCCAGAGTGGTTTTGAGGTTTTTTCCCAGCTCAGCAAGCTCCCTTGAAATAAGATCAGAATGAAGATTTGCTTGTTTAACCCAGAGATATATTCACTAAGGTCACTTCAGCACAGTGAGGAATAGTCAGTGTGTGGGAAAAGAGGTTCATATAAATAATGGTCTAAAACCACTGTGCCATGAAGCAAATTTTGAGCAAAATTCAAGGATGAATAAAAGTGACTGAAGACTCTATTTGGGCCTCTTACTTTCTTAAGTGAGTATGAAACTAGCAACAATTTCCAGGACTGTCTGAAATTTAAATGATAGAAGTTGAAGAATGTCAGCACCACTGCCAAGAGGAATTTTCCATCTTGTAATTACATGGATTGCAACCAAAGCCCTCTTCTATGCACTTCACACCAGAAAAGCAATATTTTTCTTTCAAATACACTTAAAATACAATGAAATATTGCATACAACCACTTTATGCAAGAATGTAGAGAAATCAGATTTAGTCAATCTAAGATATAGACAAACATCCAGAAATCTATGGTAACAACATTGAAAATAACTTCAACTACATGTAAATCTTTTTTTGCAACAAACTTTTATTAATAGAAAACAAAAAAATCTTTTTTTTCTTTACCCTCTTCAAAATTAACACCATTCTTTTCTCTGTCACTCTACACCTTGCTTTGTTGATTTTTTCTTGATATTTTTAGATTCTTTTTTCTCTTCTTCCACATCCCTGTGCATTCTTTTATTTGTCTACCTGACTTTCTCCGTCTTTTTAGCCTCTCTTGATTTATTTCTTTGTGTTCAAATAGCAGAGGTACCTGGAACACGGCCTCTTCTAAGCCACCCTCAGCTAATTTACACACATTTCTTTCATAAGAAGGTACCTAAGGCATAAAGGCCCTTTCCCCTGATACCTCAGTATCCAGGTACAATCATGTCAGAGATTCATCTTAAAATAGTAAGAATATGAAACTCACTGTCCTAGGGATCTTTACACCTGTTTGCGTTAATAGAAAACAATAGATATCTTACTGTGTTATCTTCCTTCATCTCTGTTTTTGCATTTGTTTTGTTCACTATTATCTTGTTATAAAAATGAAATAAAGCTGGTTGTCTCTTTTCTCCAAGTGATGCTTCTTATGTCCTCCTCCCATCTCTGCCATGCTGGACAATTCACCTGTAACAGAAGTACTTCCCACACAGCAACCGGGAGAACATGGAGCCATGAAAGAATGGAAACTATACCTGTCTTGCAAACCCTACTTTACAATTTCACCACTGAACTTTCCTTGTGGTTCTATGGAATTCATTTATAAGAAGATGGCCTGTGATGGATATTAAGCCATGTTAACATCAATGAAATGCCTGAAAACACAGTCCTCAGAGAACTTTACACAAATACTGATCCAGGTTCTAGCTGAGACAAAAGCCGGATAGGTTATTCAGGTATTACATCTGTTCTTGCCAACATCATGAGGTTTTCAAGGACAACACTCCACCCTAGTACTCTTGCCTTTAATTAACTCACAGTGTAATCAAGGGGATGCATAGCTATGAAGCTCTGAAGAGATTTTGTCTGTCTCAGAAACATTAGAATGAAAGTTTTTGTTGTTGAATAGACATCTATCCACAGAAGCTAACAGGAGTTTCCTCCACTTTCTGCAATTTAAATGTTTAACCTTCAATTGTCTTAAAATCTAATGATGAGGAGGTTCTTTTAACAAAGTGCTAGCAAGGTATTCATGAAGCCTTCTCAGTCATACTCTGTCGATTATTTCTCCATGAGGCTCTTTCAAAAAAAAAAGGTCTGTCTTAGTTTGTGACATGTTCTGCATCCCAGAAGTACATGAGCTTGAGAAACTCTGCATTTGTCTACATTTAGGCGAAAATGCTTCTCTTAGCTAAAAACCCACAAATTTATTAATCAAGAAACACATTACAATGTACTCTTTTTAGAAGGTGAAATCATAAGAATACTACACTTGACAGTTTATCTCATTTTTAGCATCATTTTAAAAGATTGAATGAAATTCCTGTAAGTAAGAGATTTCTTCTTCAGAAATGTTTTAATCAATAACAAAAATAACCATGAATTCTACTGGGAAATCACTTCATTGTTGACACTTACTAATAAAGCAAGCCATCCAATGCATCCATAAAATCGAATAATTGCCCCAATTTTTTGATAATAGAATTGTAGCCCTCACAAATATCAAAATCATAACTTAAACTGTAAATGCCATAACAAGATTGGTTGTTAGCCACTTGTGCAATAAAGTGGTGGATAACCTCCTTGAACAGAGTTCTTCCTTTATTTTGCCTATTTATTGGTTAAAGTGTTGGATTGCCACTGATTCCCTTTTAGATTTTTTTTTTTTTTTTNGTTTCCCTTTTTTTTTTTTTTTTTTTTTTTTTTTTTTTTTTTTTAGTGGCTGGGCAGGTTTTCTTTTAACTCTTCTCTGCACATTTATCCAGCTTTTTTAGACTGAAATTTCCTTGTCATTAATAGTTAGGGCAATACTATGCACCGCATGGCCTTCATTACTTGTTATTTATGCAGCCATAAATAAAGTTCATTGCCAATTGTGTAAATAATCACAGTATGTATCTTTTTAGTGTTCTTGTTATGTTGTCAAAACAGTTTAATTTTCCTCTGTGTTGGTATAATGGGTTTTTTTCAGTTATTTTGGAATACTTTTGGTAAGAATTGTCCTGACACAGCAGAAAACCCAGACACATTTACCTTTGCAATAGGCACCTGTACATATTTGCCACATTTCAAGTTTTGCCTCATTTTGTTCCACCTCGTCTTCATTTCAAATGTGGTCTATTTTCAACTTTGAGTTGTAGTATTTTTGGCTGCTCTGCTACTTGCTTTTCAAGTGAAGCAACATGCCATGACAAAGAAGCAATAGTCATCCTCTGTTCAGATGCAATCTAGCACCAAAAAGAAAAGTACATCATGCTTCCCATAGAGACTTTAATTCTGGATTTATTTTGAGTTTCACATTTAAAACAAAAATTATTAGGCCTTGAAAGCAGAAGCCACCCATGGAATGTGGCAACATGATTTCCGATACACTAATGTTCCTTAAAAATCTTTTGTTAGTTTCTTGTCTTATTTATTACCTATATGCAAGGTGATTTAGATGGCTATGTGCTCATTGTATCCCACCAGACAAGAAAGCAGTGATGTACCTAGAAGTCTGACAGGAGGCACGAAGAAAGCTGCCCTGGTCAAGAGTGCCAGGACATGTAGAGTCCTGGATGCAGAGGAGGAAGCAGCTGCTCCACACCACCATGTGAGGAGAACTTCAGTGCCAAATGGGTAAGCGTGACAGATCAGACATAGGCAAACCATATCACATCTTAAAAAGGCTTTCAACAGCAGGCTACTAAAAACTAGGAGAAGGATCCATGAGCTAAGAAGCACTGTTGGAACATATATTAGAACTAGCTCACTCAATAGCGGAGAGGAATTGTTTGATGAATGTTAATAATTTTTGCCACAAAGAGAGTTGCAAAAGCAATTTGTGCAGCAAATGCTAATATGAAAAGGGATCTGCTAGCCCACTTCAATGCTTACAGGTAGTTTGTCTTGTCTTTTCCTAGTGTTCAAGTACACAGGCAATGGGATCAGAGCAGTGACCATTCTCAGTACTAAAGAGACCTTGTGTTGACAGACAGGCCAGAAAAAAGGAGACAGAAGATGAAAAATATGTATCTCCTTTATAACGAGTCACAAAACAGGCATGGGCAACTTAAGCTGCAGTTAAAATAGAAACTAGAAGACCAACACAAAAACATTATCTTCAGTGAAAAAAATAAACTAACAGATTGCTTTTAATTTGCATTAGACAGACAACTGCTCAAAACAAAACGGAATCTCAACAGTATAGTCTAAACATGCTAATTTTGACATTTTAGCAAGGAACTATCTTTGGGCTGTCCAAAAATCAAAGCATTCTCACATGGCATGGTGGGATTAGATAACTACAGGTTTGCTCAAAGTGGCAAAGAGAACATGAAATAGTTGCTCTTTGTCTGAGCATGTGAGTCACCAGAAGGGCTGGAGAAAGGAATCATTATGAAATTGCACTAGACAGAGTATTAAAATACCCTTAACAACTGGCATGGGATCATGCTGGTAACTGTTTGTGACAGTGGCACTGCACAGTTTTGCTGATCAGAATAATAGCATGCTAACAACTGCAGATTTTAATTATTCCCTCGTCCCAGTCCTGTCAGTGATATTTTGCCTTTCCTGCATCTCCCAAGGTAATGCTGTCACATAACAGAATTGCCAAACAGAGTTGGATGGGAGGAGCCTCTTTTCATTTAGAAAAGCTTCAATAATGTATGCAAAGGCTGTGATAGATGGTGAGATATTTCTTTGGAAAAACACACCTTTTACAAGTTTTGTGATTAAAGGAAATGTCCTGAGATACCCAAACGGAAACAAATTTATTGGCTGAATATTTCCAGAATTATTAAATGCAGATATATCCATTTCCATTCCAGTTTGTGTTATAGCATGAAATCAGAATTCTGCAGCAACACAGAGAACTGAGTTTTGCTCCTGTGTCTAGGGCTGTGAAAGAGCCACAAGTCTTGCCAAGGCAAGGCTTTCAATGCAACATGTGACACACCACAGAACCACCAAGTAGAACAAAGAGGATTTGAAGAATGGAAAGAACAGAAAAGTGACTGGATTTGGGGGGGGGGGAGGAGGAAGAAAAAACAAGACAAAAAACAATTACTTGGGTTTTCCAGTGGTGAGGAGCAATGCTATTCTATATCTTTCTTCATACTTGTATTGTTCAGTGGAAAGATGTAATTATAAGCAGAGTGTATCCCCAAAGCAAACAAAACTTATGCACTGCAGGAAGTGAGTTTCCCAGCTTTAGAGCCAAGATATGGGACTGACAGATGAGGGGGTTTTAACATGACTGGATCACAGTGCCTCCTCCATCACATTTACAGCTAGTCAGTGAAAATTAGTCAACATAACCAACAGTCATCTCTCACTATGATATCATTTCAAATAGAAAAAGTACAGATGCAGATATACACTGCACATTACTCCAAAGAGTAAATAAATAAGATTATCATTCTTTTTCTAAAGAAAGGGTATTTTTTATAAGAATCTTCTAGCAAACAAGATCATAGCCAGTAAACAGTCTTGTTGTCCTTTTTGGATTTAATCTGAATTGAAATGCAGTAACAAATAACGTGCATTTTTTAAAAGACCCTTTCAAACCATAGAGCTGTCCTTATGCCTTCCAGTTAATTCTTTAATAATTTCCATGAAAAATACTGAGAGCCAGAAAGTGGAGTAGGGCACAGAGGAAAATGAGATTGAGCTTTATTTTCATTATAATGTTTATTCAGCTAAAGGAAAATACGAATTTGTTGAGGCTGGGAATCTTTCCTTTTCTGAAGTACAATTTCCATTTCAATTTTTTAAAAACCTCAAGTATGCACCAGAAAATGGTGGTGTTTTTCCAACATTATATTTTCATTATGCTAATTCAGATAGAAAGCAAACGCTTTTCAAGTCAGATAGATATTTAAGATGTTTATTTTTTTATGTAAATTTTAAGAAATTGCATGCTGTCAGCATCGCACTTTCTACTCCTTTCTCTAAGCTGATAAATGCAAAAAGTGTGTATCTACTTGGTGACATTCCAAATATATAAATGTATACTTTCAGCAAAGGCATGTCCTTTCCTAACATTTTTTTTTTGTTTGCATTTAACAAAATAACCACAAATGTCAGGTATTAGAAGGGTTGAAACAACCTTTTCTATTTTGTTGTCTTTAGAACCCCATCTTTTATTCATGACTTTTCTCTTAGTGCTGGAAGGGAGGCTGTGTTGCTATAGCAATGCCCTGCATATCCTTGTGGATAGCTTACAGTTTCACTTTTTTTAAGCAACAAAGAGCCATTGATACTACATGTTGCCAAAGGTTACAAAAGTTGAATTCTAAAATGGAAACATTTCTTCTATAAGGCTGCATAGGATATATGCCATGCAAATTCAAATCTTCAAGTAAACATACCATCCTTTTGTGAATACAGATGAACCTAGGATAATACTGTTTGGCTTCAATATAGTATTTGGAAGAAAAGTATTTAAAATATACTTGTTATCTACTCTTTTCAAGACATAAATGTACCAAAATGTATGACCTACTATTACATCTTTTTGGCCTGCAGTAGAAATAAAACCTTTCTACATTTTAACAGATCTGGATAATAAAATACAATCTCATATTCCAATTATGATTTAATAGTAAATTCCAATGTCAGGGAATAGTCACCTTATAGAAGCTTCCCTGCCCACAATGGATATTAAGTACAGCTGAGTGTCCTTCAAGTCTTCTTCAAGTATGGGGGGTTTTCCTACCCTAATTGATCTATCTTCTGTCAGATTTGACTCCCACAGCTAGATGTTTACATAGTACAAATCCAATAACAGTTCAACAAGTTAAATCAAATAAAGAGTTAGATGGAAAAAATTAGGGTTACAGTCATAAAAAAGAAATTTATACTCATCATTCAGCAGACAGCAACAATTTACTCAGAACAGATCAAAGAGGGTAACATGGGCAAAACATCTCCCATCCCTACTACAGAGCAGTACATCAGAGAGGAAATCCACTTTTCCACCCTCAAATACCTTCTGTGCTGGTTTTACAGCAGGTATTTACTGCCTCGCTGCCACTACACTGACAGGAGGAATGAAATCATTTCAGGACCTGTTTTGATTGAGTGTTTCAGTTTACTGTGTAATCGTTCTGCCACCGCTGCCTGGCAGCCACAAGGGCCAGACTCAATTCCCAAACCACTGAAACTTAAAAGCAAGCCCGACTCGCCCTCCGTTCCACAGAAACCTGGCACAGGAAGGCCACCTCTCGACAGACAGCAACAATGTCACGTGGAGCCCTTCCTGTGCCTTGCAGCCTCTCCTCTAACCGCTCCTTCTCCACAGTGGCACTGGGGCACTCTGCTGGGACCAGGTAGGAGTGAGCTCAATAAAACATCTATCCTGATGCTCAAAACATCTATCTTGGTTTCCAAATCTCACCAGATTTAGAAATGCATGAACAGCTGCTAAACTACTGCAGGGCAGACTGCAACACAGGAAGCAAGGGAATGTTCATCAAATGTTATCCTGACCATCCTGGACTATTTGTGTTCTGGACAATCCACCTCCACTATCAAGCAGAGAGTGGGACATGCAGAGTTAAAGAGACTTTGTTTAACTGGAAAAAATTGTAAAAAGGAAAAGTAAAAATATATTCACAAGAGCCTCTAGCAATTGTCCTGACCCTGTCCTCCTCCAGGTGCTCCTGATCCCATGTTCCTTCTGAAAGCCTGGTCAGCTGGACCTGGTCCTACTGCCGAGGACCTGGTCTGCTGTGCTACTCTGCCAACCCACCTCTCATAACAGTCCTGTACAGCACAGTGGAGCAGTGACATGCCAAATCCACTCAAGGACTTTGTCCCAAAGGAGCTTTGGCACCTTTTTTCTTTCCTCCACAAACCCTGAACTGCAGAATTGGATTATGGTGGCTCCCTTGTCCCAGGAAAAACTAGACTGCTTGAAATTTTCCCAACTTGATAACAACAGTTCTGTTCTTCCTGGTTTTACAGTTTTATTTTGCAGCTTGGAAAAACCCCTTAGGAATTTAAGAAGATGCTAATAGGGACAGGTTTCACCGCCACAGTTTACCAGCCTGTGCCAGCTATTGCTTTCCAAAAGAGACTCTTCTGTCCCCCAAAAGAGTGACAGAAGAACTCTGAATTCAGATTCCCAGAGAAGCACTGATCTTTGTCCTCCTTTTCATCCACAGTCAGGCAAATGAGGAAATGCTACCTACCACTAATAAAAGACTAGAGTGCCACAACATCAGCTCATATTCTCCAGACTGCCACAGAACATTTTGTAAAACAAATATGTTCACTTTCTTTTTCTTAAATGACAACAGTGCTAAAAGCTTGCTAGGATCTGTAAGAGTGCTGTGTGTGACCATGCTCCCCCACCAGAAATGGTCCACAAAAAGAGTCTTTAGGCCATAACTCACTGCCCCATAGAAACCAGGAGAGTTAGGAGAGCAAACCCTGTTGCACTCCCCCAGACAGCTCCATGCTGCTGTCCTGATGCCCATGCAGCACCAGTGAATGAGGCAGAGACTGCCAGCATGGGGATGCAGAAGCCAGAATCCAAGCTGTCTGTGAATCCCATTTTTCTTATGGCATTTGATGTCAAATCCTTTTTCTGAAACATTTTGTCTTGCTCCAAGGGTAAATGTGTGTGCCTGCGGTGGGCCAGGAATGCTGTCCTCAGACATGCTGCACATATGTTGCTGTTGAGGTAGGGCCAAGGACTGGCAAAACAAAATTCACCTTATGCCTCCTCTTGGAAACTCATCTCAAGTATGTGGTGAAGCCCAGATTTTGTGTGTATATTGGTTGTGACATATTGGTGATTTTGAATTCAGGCATAGGCTTATCTCTGATGCAAAGACACTCTAACCTCTCCACTGGAATGTGAAGCAGCAGCTGCTTTCAGACCCTACAAACTGGTTTAGCACAGCTTTTCTATAGAGCTCAAAGATGTGGGCACCCTTGGCTTATGTTTTACCAAGAGTTTCCTCTGTCAGATGCCCCTCACAGAAGTACTGCTGGGTACCAGGGTTTCCAGCAGGATGCATTGCTCTGGCTTCTCACCCGGAGGCATATCATCACCACACAGATGGCAAAGAAATCCCTGCTTAAAATAAAGCTCTCAGTCTGATACAAGGTGTAACACTAGATGCAATTGATAGACTCTACACATAAGTTCCCCAACATATCCTATGCAGCTTTTATTATTTGCATCTCCAAAACCTGGGCCAAGCTATGGCCTTGAGCCAGAGCTGAGCTGGAACATCAAGCAGTCAGGCTCACCAAGTCTCCAGCTGGGAAAAAACTGGCAACTACCACACTAACATGTCTGAATCTTTTACGCACATTCTCTGGGGCTCTCCCTACTGGCAGGCTGCTTGTTAAAACCAGCCTTTGTGGGTTACAAAAAGTAGCAGTTTGAGGTGATTAGGAAATTTTGTTTTGTGGGTTTGTTTGCAAAAATAATTGCCTTTACCAGCTGTTTAGCACTCATAAGGATTTTGGCTTCATGAATTGTGGGATTTAGTGTTTGAAAAGTTGCTAATTCAGTAATAAATTCATTTACTGTCTTCCTACTTTAACCAAAATTACAATTTCTGGGTCAGCCTGCCTGCTCTGATTTCCACTGTGACAGAACCTGGCATCATAACCTTTTCCCAGTATAGATACCTATAGATACCCCTCCCAAATTACCTGCAATACTGATTGCTGTCTGTCCTTCTTCTCAAACCCTCTCTAGTCCTATTTATATGCTTTCCTCACAATGCTAGTCTAACTTTTGAGCCTTATACATCCACCTTCTCTGACACATTCTATAAACGTCTTCTTTACTATATGTCTGCTCTCACAATGCTAAGTCCTACCTCAACGTGGTCTTAAAGATGAAGTCTTGGCTTGTAACCACAGAACATATATGTAAAAAGTACTCCTGGACAACACCAGTTCCATATGCAAGATGGGTGCTGAGCAACAAAGAGGTGTCACAGTCTAGATTTATAAAAGCTTATTATGTGTAATTGTGTTTGTCTTCATTCCTTTGTTGTTTTAGAACATAGGGTTTCATGTTGCAAATTATACGTAAACCTACATACCTTGGACCTCCCTCTGAAGCAGAGATCCATGCTTATTGACAGATAAAAACTCCAGGAAGATGGAGCTGAAGTTAAGATGCCTGATGCAATGAGGGTAAAATCATTACAGGGCTGAATTGTAACCATTTTAAAAATCAGATTTATAAACCCTTGGAAAATCAGGGTAAATCACACTTGAAATAAATACAACTATGTGAAAATATCTAGGGTATTGTTATAAGCCTTTTCTTTCCCATATTGAAGGTCCTTACACGCCGGCCTGAAATAACACAAGCTCATAATCATGAGATCCTGATTTGGCAAATATGGTTGTCGAGGCCAAGTTAAGAGACCTGCAGCTATTCCATGGAGCAATATTGAAGACTGGAGTTTTAGCATAGCCTTTTAAGATTTTATTCTTAAAAGTATAATAGTAGATGCTATGGCAGACCATGAGAAAAAGAAAAATTTCCACAACTGAAAAGGGGCTTATTGATGATGAGGGGTTTTAGTGCTTGTATGCCCAGATAAAATCCACTTTTTAAAGAACAATTAATTTTTTGTGTTTTCTTAATCTCACAACAGAAGAGGTATTCTTACAGTCATTCACAGAAAAATAAAAGATGCAGAAATTTTTTACATGACTCATTTTTTACTTGTTTTCAAATTAATTTGCATATTGAAATGCAGTATTTTTGTGAAAGAAAAGAGCAATCCTGAGTCTGTCACGTTTTCTGAGGAAAACCTCTGTAGCATTCATATATGCAAGAGGGATTTTTTTCATGTATTAAAGAGGTCTCCAGTGCAGGAGACCTGGGTTGCAACCTCTTTCCTAAATCAAACAACATGATGATGGGAATGTAGGTTTCTACATTCTTGGTGGGTGTCTTGTTTACTGATTGTAAATAGTTTTAGGAGTTTTCTCCTTGCTCTTCCTGTGAATGCTCCATAACACCTTAAAAATTGTATTTAACCAAAACCATTGGATCAAATTTCGCTGGAATGTTCAAAGTTTTTCCTTTCACTTGAAACTTTCTACTGAAAAAAATATCCTATTGGGCATATGAATTATTAATCAAATTAGAGGCAGCACTCTTGTGTTCATTTTCAGCTTTGAGAACCATGGTTAATAACTGAAGAAACATCTAGGTACAAAGACAGTTCTACTGTTTTATAGCAGGATGCCTGACTCTAGAAAGGACTAAAGGGTAAAGAGGAATTCTCCTCCTTAATCTCCTTTTTCAGTTATAGCTGATAAAAACATAAAAAAATCTGACTTTAATCAGCCCCTGGATCCTTCCTTATTCATTGCACAGTTCTAGATTACTGATAACGTGAAAAGAACAAGTATATGCTGGGAATCCCATAGGCCCATTTGATTCTAACTAGGTTTATGGAGTGTCAAGCAGATAAACTGCCCCTCTGGGATTGCAGTAATGTGTGCAGAAGAGATCTCATAACACCCAGTACAGAAACCTCTTGGCAAGAAGTGAAAAAACTCCCATCCTTTCTAAAGGACTGGTTTTCCACGTGTCAGAACCCTGACAGAAAAAATCTATCAGGAAGCAGGAAAAAAATTACCAGGAGCATTTTTGATAGGTAATTTTATACCAGAGGGGTTACAGGAGGCAAGAGTGTAACAGAATTAAACAGATACTGCTGTATGTATATACATATTTGTAAAGTCACTAGATTTTAAGTAACAAAGTCCTAGAATCAGTGTATAAAAATAAATTCAAAGTACTTATTGTAGGAAGTCTGGTGAAATCAAACCCAAGTTTTCAGAATACTTAGTAGTAGAAGCAATTATTCCTCTAAGGTGATGCGTGCAGTTGGAGTCATGTAAGATACAGGCACGGGAGGTGGTAGTGTGCTGCCCCCCAGAGACTGCACTGCTTCTCTTACTTTGACTTTTTTCAGTACTGTCAGCAAAATCTTGTGTCCTTGCTTTGCCCTAGGCCCAAACAGCTCTGATCTAGTCAGTTCTGAGCTTTATATGCTTCAACAGCCTCTTGAGGGAAAGGAATAATTTTCTTTGCTGCTGCAGCTCAAATTTGATTCTAAAGGCAATAGATAGATGTAGTGTCCTCTGCTTTTTGCTATTCTGCATCTGAAGGTGTCAATTTACCTCCAGTCATTAAAAAAATTTGGTATTTACTGTTTTCTCATACAGAATCACATGCTCCCCATAGCGCTTTTTCTGATTGTG
This sequence comes from Pomatostomus ruficeps, assembly GCA_013400735.1. Classification (NCBI taxonomy): domain Eukaryota; kingdom Metazoa; phylum Chordata; class Aves; order Passeriformes; family Timaliidae; genus Pomatostomus; species Pomatostomus ruficeps. The sequence goes on from VYZT01052636.1 coordinate 12,054, forward strand.
TTTAAAATAATAACATGAGAGATTTGATGACACCTTATCTTATCTGCTTAGCAATCATCAAAACATATCAAAGTGAGGTATGTTCTAACTCATTCTTCCAAAGCTTCTCTGCTGAGTTCTTGCTTGGCCTTGAAAAAGCAGTAAATTATCACAAATGCAAAGGCACCAAAAGCTATACAAAGTCATGAATGTTTATGTAATACAGAAAATCAGGGCTAGGATGTAAGACCTCTGGGTTCAAACACTCACAGCAGACACACTGGGTCAGCCATTCCTGCCATTCTACATATATTTGTTTTTTCTTTAGATCTCTCTAATCTCCTCTGAGAAAATAAGTCTCAAGTATCTCCTCCTCTGTTTTATCTCTCTCACTCTTTATTTTGGTCCCCTATTCCCTTTGTCTTTTTCAGAATTCTGAAAGAACTTCTTCCCAATTCTAGTCTTTTCTTCCTGGAATTCTCATCCCATATTGTCGATTTCAACTGTATGTTTCACAGCCCAGAAACCAAAGTCTATTCAAAATTAATGAAGTGTGGAGTTAAGATGCCCACAGTATTTTTCAACTAAATTTTACCACTTCAGCACCATTTTTCCACCTCTACATCCACATTCCTCCCTTTTTCTCTCCAAGGTCTTTAAGGCTAGATGAATTTTGGTAAAAACTCAAAAGTAGAAGAAAACCCTGGTAGAGAATATTTGTTGTTAGGCATTATAATGTCAAGGAATGAAAATTACTCATTTCTTTCCTGTCTTTCATCTTCAGTCAAAATGGAAATTCAATACTTACAAGAGGTTGAGAGCTTGTCATATTGTCTGCTGCTGCAGAAAACTCACATGCACATTGAAGGCGGGAGAAGTGATCTAGAGCAGGCAAGGTTAGTTCCGTGGGAGATGAATTACACCAAGCAAATACACATCATCTGGGCATTAGCTCAGTCCTGAGGGTTTTTCCTGAAGAAAGTGGGAAATGAGGTGCAGGATATTTAACATAAAGTGGCATGTACATGGTTCCCCCTAGCTGGAGGACATATATCACCCGTAGAGATTTTTGAGGGGATATTTTCACTACATGGAAAGTAAATATACACACAGATAAATAGTAGAGGTGCATCCCCAGCCAGTTCATCAAATGAGCAAATTTGACAACGAACTTACAACCCCTACTTGGACTTCAGGATGTTTCTCACAGCTCTGTCAGCTGCTCTAACACAGCTCTGTTAATCTTCAAGGAAAAGCATTATCCCTTGTCCAAAGGACTACAGGGAGAGCCCACAAAAATGCAAATACAGGTGTAGTCGTGCATAATATCCCTATTCCAAGCCAAGGAACAGTTCTCAAGCCAATGATCCAAATCAGACCATCTCAGATGTAGGCCAATACAGAGCTCAGACCCACCAACTCTCACCTCCAACTTTTTTCTTTATTGTTACATGAAAAGCTCTTACTACCTGCGGTCCAACTAATTTAGCAGAGTAACTTTAACAGTTGCAAATACCAGCTGTTAGTTTCAGCAGATGTAAGCTAGAAGTAAAACAACAACCACAAAATTTTTTTAAAAAGTGGTTTGTAATCACCAGCAAAATGCAATAAAAACTCCGTTTCAGCAGAAGGGATTTTTATATTGAATATATATTTTATTTAAGGGAGTGAGAGATGCAACACAATATCTGCCACTTTCCATCTTGAATTCACCAGTCTTGGGTCAACATTTGAAAAAGATTGCTACCTTTATCAAAATCATATGCACAAATAGCCAGATGAGAGAAGTTTCATCCTGTGTGCCTCTGACATTTCCTGTAAGAACAAGCGTGTGTGCACTGTACAGGTGAACAAACAAGAGGGTTATATGCATGCTTAGAAGCAAACTGCAGCCATAATTATACCCATCGAAAGCGTAAGGAGAATGCAAAGCCTGCTGTGAGCAGAGCAAGAGCTTGGTTAGGTGCTCAGAGCTGCCGTACCCATGTAGCGCTAAGGCCCAGGTGATGAACAGAGAGGAGCGCAGGGCACAGCCCCTGCGGGAATAGTGGTCCATGGTGGTGGGCGTCCCCTTTTAGTGGAGCAATCAAACAGGTTTGATTGTCACTATCTGCTTTTGTCCAACCCTGACCTACACATTGCGCTGAGGGACATCTTTGTCTCACTTCTCTTTGGTCACGGAGTTCATGGAGCTCAATGGGCTGCGGCTGGCAGTCCATTAACGGGGGTGCTGGGCTCAGCCCCGGGCCACCCAGGAGCCCCGCTGCATGTTCTCACTGAATGGCTTCACTGGTGGCCCATTCAAATGCGATAATGTCACAAAAAAGGGTTGAATGGAGGAGCCAATGTACACCATTGCTCAGGCGAAGTGACTGCAGCCTCCAACAAAGCCTCCCCTGTGGTGATGTTAAGCAGAGTTATCAATAGTGCTAAGGCAGACCAAGAACTAATGCTCCAATCATGTCATCCACAGGTGGCACAGATGGAGCCACTTCAATACAGAAACCACAGGGCAACATTTCCTGGTAATTCTATCCTCTTTCCAGTGCTAACGTTCAGAAAAATGTGCAGATGTCATGTGGATCTCTTGTAGTGTGTCAGACCCCCTTGAACTGAGCTCTAAAGGACTTTTTTGTTTCCTGTTCCTTTTACTATTCACACCAACTGTAGGCAATGTTAAATTCTCATTTTGTGGGAAGCAGAAAACTTGGGCTTTAACGTACACATAAATAAATTCCCATACTTTTTCTGAGCTGCAAGATTGGACCTTGTGAGCAAGAATGGAAACTGCTTTAGTATTCACAACAGTACAGGACACATTATTACACCATTTTATTCATTCCTAGAGGACACACTAAGTTATTTTGATTATTTTAAAAAAATTAAATTAAATCAAAACTTAGTTGAACTCACATCCATTATGAGCATGGATATCTTTTTTTCTCAGCTGAGTACAATGCTCACCACTAATGTTTCAGAGACAAAACAGAAAACAATAAAAACAGGGCTCCTAACAATTCTGAATGCAGCGTCTACACAAAGTGAATTTGCAAAGCACATCCAAGGCAAAGAACTGCCACAGTTTCTGCTCTAATTAACAACTCATAACTTTGTCTATGAATTTCCGTTGCTGCTTTCATAGTAGGTGGTAAATGTGCAGCAGAAGGGAAGGAAACATCTCCACAAAACACATTACTTCTAAACATGACAAACATCTTCCTTGCTTAGGTCTACAGACTTGCATTCATTTTTAGATCTTTCATATGAGACAGAAGAAGAGAAAACAAAAACACTAAAGAAAATTCCTCTGCCTGGGGAAATTCCATCACTCAATGAGTCTGAGATAGGATTCATTCCAAAAGGAGTTCCCACAATTACAGGCAATCAGTCAGGACAGGCCACAGGTCATGGATGCAGACCACTCACCAGAAAGCTTTGCTCAACTCTAAAACCAACCAAAAACCAAAACCCAGGCCCCTGAGTCTTGTAAAGAAACAGAAGAATACATCAGTGTTCTAAGTCTTTATTCTACAGTGATTTGATTAAATACAATTCCCAGACAATTTCAGGAAGAGAATTAAGTACAGCACTACAAAGGTGAGAGAAAAGCTTCCCTAGCAGTCCAACCTGGGTGAAAAAATCTCTTATTTGGACTTTGGCCCTTGTTCGAATCCCCTGCAGGGGACACCTTCCACTCTATAGAGACAGAAGAGAAACTGTGGCCCAGAAACACGAAGTAGGGAATAGTCAGTTCTGCACAAGAAACAGATTCAACGTTTCTTTGCTCCAATACAAAGCAAATCCACTATAATGACAGAATTGAGAAAGAGTGCTGAGATTAACAAGATACAGGTGGGATATTCCCATTGGCATCATGTGGTCTGGTGCACAGATTTACCATGAGAGGGTGGGTTTTTTCCCAAGCTGCTGTGACTTTTTTTGAAATCCATTATTGTGAATACAGAATTCATTATATCAATACAATCATTGAACTAGTATTTTAGTTTATTTCTGTGTTTAACAGTCTGGATATGATTAGCATTGCTTACTGATATGTTCTCCACTTATAGATAACTAAGTTATTACAATCTCAGGCTGAAAATATTTAAAAATTGTGATACAGAGTGATAACATTTTCAAATAATCATTAAATCTACCTGCCTGTGGGATATATGATCACCTATTGAAAGCAGTAGGAAGGTCTACTGAATAAAAAGAGGTTTTGCTTTAAATTCTATAAATACATAGTGAAATTATCATAAGATACAAATGAGCCCTTTATAGACATCTATCCACTTACATCAGGTTTTCTGTGGCCCTTTGTATGAAATTTTATACATGTGCTTGCTTTCCCTAAGGTTTTGAAAGACATAAAATGGAAAAGATATCCTGATAAAATAAATGTTTCCCTAGTTCTTTACTGTTTGCTAATTGATAATACTTCTTTTCCACTTCACATCCAGTGTACAAATGTTCCAGAAAATTTAACAGAAATTTTGTCTAAGATGTCTGACCTGCAGACTTCAAGAACCTTTTAAGCAGTGTTCATCATCATTACGCTTTGTAATAACTGCCATTACAATTGGAACTTCTCAGAGGTTTTCAATCCAGAAAAAAATATAACTTCTTTTTTTCATGTTTCATGTTTTGACCTTAAATGCTGCTATACAATTTCAAAGGGCTGTCATAAAAGATTCTACCAGAATAACACAACAAGAAACTTTTTCAAGCTAATTTTCCCCAAAGAAGACTGCATTCCCTTAGTTTGGAATCACCTGCTTTTCATTATTTCTGCCTTCCTTTTCTCTCTATGCCTATGACCATAAAGGCCCAGCAGACCTCTGTGGAACTTTAAATAGGAAACTCCTGCTGTTTTGTATGACTTAGTCTTCAATGGCTTTATAAATGTGTAGAAAACCACAAACTGCAATAATTTCACAGCTGGCCTTCTCTTTCCATCTGTCCAATATTACACTTCTAAAAATTTCCCTTTCGTGTTGCTGTCCCTCATGGCCAGCAAACTGAGGAACCTGATGCCTCTCCCAGAGGAATGAGCAGGAGGCTTCAGTACTAGCTGGTACAATGGCTGTTTTTACACAGCTTTTGGTCTTAATGTATATGCCAAACTGTTTTACAGGACAACATTTATTTTCTTTATTTTCTTTAATCTTTCTAAAATTCACAACTAATAGCTCTTACTTGCTTTTCAGAATGTTGGGATTTACAATGCTGGTTGCTTCTGTTTGCCCAGGTCTTCTCACTATGTTATGTGGTAACAGAGCATACAGTGAGGACTGGAAGATTGTACCTGTATTGTCTTACACTTACAAACATGCTTAACACTGCCTGTTTACACTTAAAGGAATAAGTCATTTAACTAAAGCAGGCTTTTGGCTTTCACTTTTTAATACATCCAAATATAAAGCAGGATCATTTTCTACAATACTGGTTAGTACCTTGAGGAGATGAGAAAAAAAATCAAGATTTAATTCTCTCTATTTTAATGAAAAAGCAAAGAATATTTGTGTTTAAAATATTATAGCTGGCTTTAAAATGGCTTCATTTCTACTGGGAAGAAGCATCTTCAGTTCTCCATAGTGTGACATTTATCACTGTGTAATAAAAAATTCAGTGCCTTACAAATTCTATAATAAGCAGGTCAACCACTTAATATCACATCATTCATGTAAACATACATAGCACTTAAGCTTTACATAGATCTCAGATGTTGTGACTTCAAAGGAGTTCATAATAGAAGCGGTAAAAGAAATGAAGCAGTAAGAGAAAAATGTGCTCTTTCTTAAATGCCAATGGACTCCTTTTTAAAGAAGTGGTTTTAAAAGCCTTCATATCACATTAATAAAGTTGCATTTTGGTTACCTGAATTAGATGTCTTTACAATTGTCTGATAATTTAAAAATTAAACTCAAAGAGATGAAAAAGACAACAAGTATCCCCACTGAAACAACCTACATTAAAACAGTTGCAGTGACAGAGTTCAGTTCCATTTGGCTGTGTTTGCAGTTTGTCTGCATGTTGTAAGGATTCAGTCAGCGCACCTGTTACAGAGCGGGAAAATAACCCCTGCCCCAGCATTTGACAATGCAATGTGCAATGTACAATGTACAAGGGTGTACTACAATATCTGCATTTAATTGGAAGGAAAATAAAACAGAACAAAACAAACAAACTCCCACTCCAACTGCAAAACAATTCTATCCAACTTGACAGTGTCTGGAACACAGAAGTTTTTTAGCCTTCCAGGATACAAACATGCTGCAGACTGGGGGGAAGGTGCAGTTCTCCCATCAGCACAGACCAGTCAAATCAGGGCTGAGCACATTCTTGAATATTCTGTAATACAGAGGCATGAACAATAAGAACAACAAAAAACACAAACAAACAAATCAATAAAAAACAAAAATACAAACAAACAAAAAAGGATGTTTATGGATAACTTGTAGGAAAAACATGTGTGGATTTCTATCATTCACAAAATACTTCAGAAAATGAGCAGACTTTTAAATGGTCACAGACCTCTGTGGGAAAGATGTGATGACCAGAGGGCTTTTCCATGTACTTAACTGACTGCGAACTTTTAGTATTTTCAGGTTCTAATTCCAATGCAAACTTGAAACAGAGAGAAGTATTTAACTCCAGCTACTCTGTCCTGCAAGAATTAGATCTGGGAGTAACAGTTCTTCCGCCAATTCTAGAGGCAAGCAAACACTGCCTTAGTTTAGTAAGCTGTTGACCCAGTTTCCAGCCAGGCAAGGGGAGAGAGCCTTCCACTGCCTCTATAATCTACTGACAGTTCACATAAAACCAGAGAGTGGGAGAATCCCACAGGGATGAAAATTCAGACCAGCATGTAGTAGCAGAGGTCTAAGCCCACAGAGAAGTCATCCCCTTCTCTTTTCTCCCACTCACATGCAAGAGACTATCAAAATACTCTTCACTAGACAGGCCAAGAGACACCCTTATTATTGGTAATAAAGGGAAGGAAACACTATGGCCATGGAATGCTTTTTGCAGTGTGATGTTCTTTTTTTTTTATTCCACTTCATCCTAAGGCATCCTGCAAATTTTATGCTATCTTCCGCTCCAGCGTGCAAAATTCCCTCCATTATTTCCTCCTGTAGTGTTCAGAGTAGCATTGGGGTTCTTGGTGATGTTACCTTTTCCTCCTTGTTGGGCAAGGATCTCCTTTTCTTCTACCTCATTCTCCATCCCCACCAGACAGGAACACAGACGTACTCCCATCATCTCTCTTCTTGCAGACTGCAGCAGTTGACTCTGCTTTTAAGAAAAAGAAACTGGAATCAAACCTTTTTTTGCCCTACCCACTTGACGATATAGGCCAGAGAAAGGATAGAGAACCCGACTTTGAGTAGCAACCAAAATACTCAGATATTTAAATAATGGAATCAAATCATTGAAGTCAGGAAATCATGAAAATTCTGAGCTGAAATAGTTTTCAAGAGATGATCTAGCTCAGCAAGGTGCATTAAGGCAGCAATCTCTCTGCTGGCAATACTAGTGGTGGGTTGTTAATACTACCATTCCAGCCCTGCAACTTCCCATCAGAGTATTTGGTTCTTCATATTCATTCTTTTTCTTTTTTTCCCTTTAAATCACATATAGTTTCTGCTATCCCTCAGCAAGGACCCAAACTAATTCAACATCTCAGAACATGTCACTGGGTTCAGACACATTTTCCCCCTGTAGTGCATTTTGGTGGGGTTTGGAGACACCATTGCTCAAGGAATTTCTTCTTCCTGCGAGTCACTCACAGAACAGAAAGGTTAAGTGAAAGAGTAGATGTTTTACTAAGCCCATTGAAATTGCATTAGTTACATCCAAACTGATTTTTTTCAAGCAGTGCAAAGGATTGACAAGAAAAGAGGTGCTCTGCAGCAAACAAATGAAAATTAATAGGAGACTAAGGCAAAAGAAAGACTGTGGGTTTTACTCACCACTATCAAATTTTTGGGATTTAGAAGAGCACTCTTTGATCTCTCCCAGACTAATTACTGCCCTGGGTTTGACTGCTTAGTACATTAGTTGTCCTTCATAGAAAAATGCAACTATTGTAACACAAATCTCTACTGGAAATAAAAGTGAAAATACAGCATCCAGTAAACAAAAAACAGCAAAAGTAATCTGTCAGAATACCTGTGTCACACAACTTTTTTCACGTGTTCTTTAGCTGAGCAGCAACACGTGCACTGGCTGTTAAGATCAAACAGTTCTAAAAAGGAAAAGCATGTGTCTAAGAGCAAAACAGATCAACACATACAGAGCTCTATCATGCACATTGTATTTCTTCATTTATTCCAATATGAAGTTGCCACATGCTGTTGTTCTAAACTATAAATTACCCATATAAGTCCTATGTATGTAGATATTTTCTTTGATAAATTCATCTACTGCACCCAGGAGTGGGATGTTCATAGCACACATGGCCTTTGCTGCCAACAGATGATGAATGAATTTCAGATACATTTATACATAGGCTGTACCTTTAGCTTGTACAGGTAAGGCAAAGGAGAGAATTTTAAAACTTTCTTAAGGTAAGAAAATAAAAAAAGTGGGATCAAGACAGCATACATAAACACCTCCATTTTAGGGGGTGAGTTACATGCATTGGATGTAGCTTAGCAGGTTTGTGGTCTCCCTTTGAGGAGAAAGGTCTATATTAGCACATAAATGTATGGTTACTTGTGTGTGTGTAAGTCTGTGTGGATATGTTGTAATCTCAGTGTAAATTAGACCAAAGGATAGAGAAGCTTGAATACCACTCCAAAAAGGTGTTGTTTTTTTATAATTAGTACTCAAAAACATGTGTTGATAATAGGCATGTATATTTCTCTGCTATTAGAAAAAGAAAAGCCTGCTACAGCATAAAATAATTTGCATAGACAAGAATCACTACAGATCAAAAGTCATCTCTTCAACTTCTATGAAAACTCAAAAGTTACGTCTCTTTGATGGCTTGGGGTTTTTTTCAGCTTTGGTTCCAGAAATATAACGTACTTTTTATACTTGCGACAAAAATTCAGAAGCTTAACTCACAGTTTCTGTGTATAAAATTCCAGAAAAACCTGTTGTCACTGTAGTGGTATGAATGTTACACACCTCTACTTTTATTAGCTTTCCCTCCCATTAAGAGTGCACTACACATGAAGTTGCCTTTAAAACAAGGCTGCTACACTGTACTAAGCATCTGAGGATTTGCTAACAAATACCAGTAGACCTTTATCACTTATATACTGCAACAGCACAGCAAAGAAATTACCAATTTTTGGTATTGGCTGCGGCTCAAGGAAATTGCACAATGACAGTATCAGATTTCCTTATATTAACCAAATAACCAAGTGTCCATTTATGCTCAAAATGCCAGAAGTCCAGTATTCTTTCTTAAGGAAGTCCACAGCCACATTTATTCCAAAAATAACAACGTTTATGTTTGTATTATAGGTCATTAATATTATTAGTTAGTGGCAGATAAAATCTGCTTAAAAGTGGGTATTCACTGGACAAAAATTAAGATCAAAAAATAGTTTTAAAAGGGCAATACACAAATGCTAATGTACCAATTGCATTTGTATTTTCACTTTTAATTCAATAATTGAAATTAAGAGAAGCTGCTGTAACACTTCCATCATTTGACAAAATCAAGAACTTAAAGAGGAGTTGAACCCAACTTAGTACACAGCTCTTAAAAATGCACACTCACAGCTTCTTCTTAGCTAAGGACTACCGAGCTCATATGCCTTGGGCTGTCCTCTGAGGCACATTGAAGCAGGCATTAGCCACTGAGGAGTTGGCGTCCCATTTCCCTCACTGTACTAATCCAGCATTGACAAGACTCAGAGACAAACTGTGAAGAGCAGTTGATTTAACAGAGAAGGAAAAGTGGTCCTGCAGCCACCAACCTGTCAGGACTCTGCACTCCTCTAGGTTCTGATACTCAACCCTGAATTCACAGAAGAGTTGATCTTGAGCACCCTTTACAGCTATAGTCTGCTCCACATTTTCTGTTTGCATGTGTAAAACTGGTATATACTTTTGTTTCAATTTGCATACCACTAAGAAAATGTTTGCCCATAGCTCTCCTACACAGATCTTATGCAAAGCATTAAAAGATAAATTATATCTTATGCAAAGTCAACAGAAATTTTGATTTTTGACATTGCTCACACCTGTACCAACCAGCATGGAGTGGATATTATCAATAACACAAAGAGTGGCTTTGGTATCACAGCAGTACAGAAGTTCCAAATATAAAATCAGACAGATGACAGATAGTTCTCTCTCTTTCCTAAACACCAAAAGCCTAATCCTCCAGAACTTGCACATCTACAAAAGCCAATTTTATACCTCTGCAGTTCTACTTCCATGTAAGCAAGGCCTTCCAAAAAGGCAAAGTTCATCTGCAGTATTCTCAGGCATGAGAGAATAGGCCTCCCATTTTGAGAGTGCCTAATATATACAGAGCTAAAATAACACCAATAGACTTACCTACAGCATAAAAAAATAAAAGCTAAATGGTTGGAATTTAATACTAGGCATTCAAAACAACTAGAGTAGTATTCTTGTCTTTATATTTACTCTCTGCAAGTCATACTGGCAACACAGACTGGTATCCTTTGGGTTTACATTTCTCTCTCAAAATTAGTGTGCCATTGCTCTGCACCAAGAGGTCCTGGTTTCTTATGATCCAAATAAAATAGGCACTCAGACACTCTGAATTATCACTTAAAATACCACTTAATGGAGCTAATACCATAAAAAAAACTGAGGATAGTATGAAGGATTTTACATCTCTTCAGACACTGGGAATCCTGAGCTGCACAGCATCAGATGGGGATCCAATCAGTGCTCAACATGCTGCACTGATCTTTACCCCATTTGGGGCTTTTAAGCCTTTATGGGATTTCCTTCAAACATTTCTGTTCATTTCTACTGTCAAACAAAAAGCATTCACAGAACTTGTTGCCACATTTTCAGGTACAGAAATGGACAGTCGGGTGGTGCGATCACTGGTACCGGCTGGGGGCTGCCTGCACACTCCATCATCACAGCTCACAGGCAACACTACTCCTGTGGCCTTTCAGGCAGCTCTGAAAGCAAAGCTATAAATGCGGTATACAAGCTGCTACAGAAGTGAGCACAGGCCTGCAGCTCCTCAGACAAACTCCCATCACTTGGTCAAGCATCACTAAACCCCGTTTCTTTTTCTGCTTTATTAAAGAATTCTTCACAGCACTCAAAAAAACTCCCAAAGAAAATAATTATC
>VYZT01052662.1:0-14866 GCA_013400735.1 Pomatostomus ruficeps
AAAAGTCTATTTAGGCTATGCAGAAACCAAGCCTTGTGAAACTTTTTTAAAGATGTGCTTAGGGTCTCCTGCAAACCAGCTGGGAACAATTTCTTGGTGTCAGTTCATGATATTATTCACTTAAACAGGTTGAGCAAAGATAGCTGGTACCATGAAATAGAGAGAAATTGTTAGGAAAAGGAGGAGACAAGCACAGACAAACTTCAGAAGGAAAACAAATAGGGAGAAAGAAGAATTTATTAATAGTCATGTACTACCTGCCAAGTAAGACAAAAACCCCCAAGTAACAGCCCAAACGAGGTAAAAGGAACTGAAATATTCTCACTGTGAAGGGAAAAATGAAAGTACTAAGAAATTATCAGCATAAACCCATGAGGAATTTTTTGTAGATTAGGTTAATAAGGAGTCTAACTTCTAAATTTCAGGTGAGAAGAAAATAAAACTGGTAAATAGAATACTCAACTAAAGTTTATCAGGAAATTATAAGAGAAAGGATCAACAGTAGAGAAGGGATAAGACCAAAAAAAGACTAAAAAGTATTTTTTTATTAAAGTAGAAGCAAAATACAATAGAAAGAAAACAGAGACTTCTGACTATGTATTTCTGGAAGAAATTTTGTGTGTAGTCATACAAAACATTTGCTCAAAGCTAAAGCCAGACTGTTAGTATTATATAAAGAGATCATCATACTACAATATGCAAGTTACATTCACATTCTACAAGGGCCAGATTTTCTTTTCTACTCTGAAAGAAAGCTGATGTGACATAAGTACCCATTGGTTTTAATTTGTGGTGTACAGCTCTCTACAGGGATGCAGAACAGAACCCTAGATCCTCATCATCAACAAGTTTCTTGCTTCCTTCCTAGGGATGGAACAGCTGAGCAGAGATTTCTTGCAGCACATCTAAAAGCCATGCAGAATCCTCAAGCAAATGGAAGAAGTGCAAAAGCAACACAAGCCACACCTCTGCTCTATGAATCTTGTAACTTTAATGTAATGAATAGGAAAGGATCCAGCATAAGAATTTTAGTAATCATGAAATCTTTGAGTCCAAAACACTGAATTTTTACTACGACCGATGGACAAGGCTTCTCCTCAACATTGTTGGTGATTTTTTTATAACCTAATTTTGTTCTGTCTAAAACTACCTTCTTAGAAACTTTTTAAGAGATGTTAATTACAGAAGAGAACAGGACCTTCTTTGCCTGAAGAAGGCAAAAGACCCACCAGAACTGGTGCAGAGTACTGTGCTGACTTCTGCTGGAATTACATGATAGTTGTACACCATGGATTCTGAATTCCCATACAACCTTCTATAGCAATAAAGTGTAAAAAGATGTGGCAAAAGCATATCACAGGATTTATGAGTGTTGCATTAGTACAGCTATAAACTTGAAGACACACAAAGTACATACTGACAGTGTAAGACTGACAGCTTGTTATTGTATGCCCAGATTGGGATCATAACAGTGAATTTTACCCTTTTCAGATACCCTGTGGTACAGCAAATTAGTTTTACATGGCACATAAAGCACATTTAGCAATATGGATGTTACACAGAAATATACACTTTCCATTTTATCTGTTTATAAAGTGAACTCAGACTAAAAGGATATAAAGGCATTTAAAAAAGAAAAAGGTATTTCCTATGGAGATGAACCTCTTATTGAGAAAGGGAAAATCATAAGACATGCAGTGATTATAGCTAATCTAAGATTCCAGTCAAGCAGGAAAGAGAGCTGCTTAACACAGTACTAAATAATACAGATGTCTACCTAAAAGTAGGAGACTGTATTTGCAGAGAAGAAGACCAATAAATTCTTTATGGAACATCACTCTGCTGGTATTCACATGCACTGCTATGAATTTTCCAGATTATTCTGCTGGTATTCTCCTGTGGTGTTACTAATTTCTGTATTCAATTTCATAAAATGAGGACCATGTCTTTACAGGTACTTCCCAAATCCTAAATTTTACTTACATGTATTCTTACTGGTATTGCCAGAATACAGAAGACAGGACTACATAACATATCTGAGTAGGTGGTAAATGTGACTTTTCAGCACTGTATGATGTTTCAAAGGTCATGTTCTCAGGTGCTGATATTTTTTGCCAGATTTGATGCATCTGTCAGTGATATCAGATCTAAAATCCTATGTATTGCATCTAGTATTTAATATACTTTATTTGTCCAGTGTTGCTATTTATATGTGCCTCAATTATTCCAATGAAATAGAAACTGTTCTCCTTAGGTAAACTGTACATTCAATGACATTGTGTTCTCTCTGGGGGTTCCTGTCAAATTATAATACCCTGAAAAGACACATGGGTCAAGGTTAGATATTCCTTGCAGAGATAACTTCATTCTTCTACATGTAGTCAGTTGCTGTTTCCAAACATGCTATGACACAGCCCTGCATAAGTTAGCAATAGTTTGTTCTGATACAAAGCCTTATATGTTTTGCTTTCCATAATAGAAATAGTGTTTAAAACATAATGTAAGTTCAAATTTAAAGAATGCCAAGCTTTTGTAAGAGATCAAACACGTATAGGGTAAACCAGATTACTACTAATTTGTATTAAGTAGATGCCTTAAACAGAATCAGCCCATGGTCTAATGGAAATGTTTAAAACTATCACATTTTATATTAGCTGTCCTGTACTACAGGTCACATCGTAATAATTTTCACAATATTTCACTAATATAAGTGCAGAAATATTGATAACAACACTAATATTTTACAACTACCAACAGTTAACTTGTGATAGCTGCAAAGTTGACAAAAAAAAATGATAGCAGAACATCCCTTTTTCTACCTCTCAAAACATTGGTTTTTATCACTAAGAGGGGAGATATAAAAGATTTTACACCAATTTTTTTTTTGTTTTACTCAAAACAGTTGTACATACATATGTATGTTACTAAACAATACCATCTTAATAAACCCTGAGTATACACTAACAGCAAATTCATCAGCAAGCATCCAACTTGGCCACAGCAGTACCTGAAACAGGCTTTCACGTTCTGGAAGAAAGGGAATTTTTAGCCCTAGGAAGGTGGCACCAGTAGAATGTCTATGGAACTTCCTGTAGAGAACACAGTGACAACAGATTTACAGATTGCAACTTCATTTAGTTTACTATTTGGTTTCACACCTTTAAAGGAAGTGAATTTACAATGACCTGAATTAGCATTGAGTGTAGTAGGAAAATGAGGAGTTTAATGTTTCTATCAGGGACACTTCTTCATTTTCCTCTCTAAGAGCTTGATTCCCTTGTTCCCTGGCCTATATATCACAAACATGTGACAGATGGCACTAACTGGCCTTGTGTACTACAGAGAAAGAGTTGGAAAAGGATGCTATTGGGAAATACACAAAACATACCTCGTACTGCTGATTTTCTAAAATCTTCTTTTGGACTTTGTTCCAAACACCAGAAAAATATAAAAATCCAGCTCATATGACACTTGCTTGATAATCATATGTCTGCTTCTGTTGACTTTGTAATCTTCTCAAAACCAGTGATTAAGTAAGCAACTCTAGTTATACCTGGTACTTTGCAGATAGAGTGTTCACAACATTTTATTAAGTTATTAGGAAAATGACTGGATACCACATCCACCTCAAGCAGACTGCTGTTTTAGTGAAGCCTACAGACCTGCTGAATTGACAAAGTCAGCAACATAGACCATTTATCTCTTGCAGTTAAATATTATAAAAGCTGTTTGCAGGATAATTGAAAGCATCATATTTATTTTCTTGGGCTTCCTTTGAATCACAAGGAAGTAAAATTACTCTACAGCCACCGTAAACATCCACATCCCAAACAAAATCTTATGATTTCTCCAAATTCCCAAACAGGCATTCCTTCTCTTGGTGGGGGAATGGGTGGAGGGGAAACAGCTGCCATTAGAACAGTGATAATGTCAATAGTGCAAAAGTCTGGAACTATAGGGAAAGAAGCTTCCCAAAAGTCATTCAGAAAGCAATAGAATTAGAGGTTAGTCCCAATAAAAAGTCAGTCCTTGATAATTTCAAATGTTTTTATAGCCATCCAATTTATTAAAGGTTCATGGATTTAAAAATGACTGTCTAAAATGACTCTACCATTCAGCTATGTGATTTTTGAAGATATGTTCTCTCCATAAGAAATACTGTCTGTACAGCATGTGTTCTCATGAATTCGAATACATTTGATTTATATTAGCTTTCAAGTATTTAGAGTATCTGTTTTAACTGTGCCCCCGAAGAAACTAAAGTGGGGCTATAGTCCAGTATTTTGAAACAAAATCCTTTAAAAAAATCATTGGGTTTTTTAAATTAAATTTTGGGTTTAGCATCTTATTACAGACTGGATTTTGGGTTGTGTTTCCCCCCTCAAAACAAGCAAGCAAAAAAGCACTCTCTCTACCCTACTCAGCATTTCTCTAGGTTGCCTCAATAACTTTGGAATTATTGACCATCATCATTCTATATTTTAACTTGGAAAGAAAATCACAAATTTGAGAAAATTTATGTAACTGACTGGTATTTATAGAATTTAAATGACAGCTGCAAAACTCACTTATAATTTTTTTAATTGCAAATATTTACTACTTTATTGGTATTTCCAAAGCAGACATGAACTGCAGCTGGTATATTAACTATTTGAATTCAGGCAGTAGTCCAGGGAGATGGAATGAGGGACCAATCTGCAGGACCAGCACTGAGATCATCTCTTTTATTCCACAGGACTGTTGCTCTTGGCTGAATCCCCAAGGGCTGAATGCTCCAAGGGAACTTTGCTGTCTATTGTAGGTTCTGAATTAATTAATCTCTCCCCAAGTGTCAAGGCATCATGTGGGATGTGGGCTTCCCATGGGGCAGCCCAAGCAGCCCCAACCCCATGGCCAGGAGAGTCAGTGGTGAGGGACTAAACCTTCAGGCTTCACTGAAAAGGAGTCCTGGACCATGGGAAGGCTGAGGGGAGGCCCTAGGAAAGGCCAGGCAGGGACAGTCAGGGCTGTTGATGCCCTGAAGGACATTGACATGGTTGTTTCTGAATTATGTTATTGGATCTAGGTGCTTTGGCTTTTCTTTTAGGCATTTAGAGAGTGTTTCAGATTTTGTTTATGCCCTCATTATGCCCCACATTCTCTACAGGGGTCTGCTACTTCTTCTAAATTACAGCCAGTGGCTGCACTGACAGAGATAAAAGATACAGGGTGGCTTGTGAGTTATTGTATTTGCATTCAGAACAAACACTTGTGGACACAGTTAAAACAGCCTTTATCTCTTGCCACCCACATAAATAGCTCTCAGATAGGGATTGATTTTTGTGCTGAATGACATTTGAAATCCAGCATGCTAATAAAAATATAGACAGAAACCATAAGCATGATTAAACAGAATTTAATGCGCTTCACTCCACTGCAGCATCTGCCTGGCACATTTATCACAGAAGGACAGACTCCAGGCCAGCCTGAGACACTTCACAGCACTAGAAGCATTAAGAGCCCAAATGTGCTAAACAACCTTTAAAAAGTACAGTTGAGTAGGGCACACTGCTAGATTTTTTTTAAGTTCTTATAATTTTTAATCAGAACAATAAAAAACTAGGTTTTATTTTCATTTCAATATGTATCGTTTTAAGAATGTAGGCACTGAACTGTTTATTTCTACTTACATCTTTGTTCTGTTTTTTGGTCTTTCAAAAGTATAATTATTATAGGACTTTTGTACTGCCAACTGTTAATCAATACTAGTGAGAAAATATCAAGGATTTATTCTCCCTACCAAATTATTTTAAAAAGCAGCCTAATATCTACTTAAACAGGTAGAAAATTAACCTGTATGAATTTCTTTGCAAGTCACAGTTTATCTAGTACAGAGCAATGGCTTATCTACTTTAAGTCAAAATATTTGCTCTTTCTGCCTTTAAGGCCTGGGTTTAGATACATATTTCACAACTGAATAAAAGGAAATTTCATTTACAGTGGATCTGCCAAAGGAAGAACTGGGTTTAATATCTCTTTAAATAAACAAAGCAAACAAACAGATACAAAAGCTACTAGCTAAGACCAAAAATTAAATGCAAGGGGAAAAAAAATACCTTTACAATTCCTTAATCTTTTACAGTGAATTATATGCATTTGAACTATTTTCCTGACTGATACTTTCACTTTAGTATGTGACAGAGAGAAGCTGGAAAACGTGCTATGAAGAGAAAGCATTGATTTGTGACTGTTCTGCACTAATAGCTTCCTAGGGACTAATAAAATGAGAGTCTAATAAAATGACTGATCTTTCATTCAGGATAACAATGAACCTTAGCCACCAAGTCAAGCTAGACTCATTATTCTAAATGGCAATCCAAAAAGGCAAAGCAGAAGATACATCTTCCCCTTAACCCAACATATTATTATACAAGGGCATATAAATTCCTTGATCCAAAGAAGAAATTTTAATTGGGTGTANATCTTTTACAGTGAATTATATGCATTTGAACTATTTTCCTGACTGATACTTTCACTTTAGTATGTGACAGAGAGAAGCTGGAAAACGTGCTATGAAGAGAAAGCATTGATTTGTGACTGTTCTGCACTAATAGCTTCCTAGGGACTAATAAAATGAGAGTCTAATAAAATGACTGATCTTTCATTCAGGATAACAATGAACCTTAGCCACCAAGTCAAGCTAGACTCATTATTCTAAATGGCAATCCAAAAAGGCAAAGCAGAAGATACATCTTCCCCTTAACCCAACATATTATTATACAAGGGCATATAAATTCCTTGATCCAAAGAAGAAATTTTAATTGGGTGTAACACTGCCATACTTGGTACATGCTCCCTTCTGGCCACTAATCCCACAATAAGTACACCTAAAACTGGCAGAGAAACTTTGGAAAGGATGTTGACAACATAACCCTAGGGAAGCTGAGCAGTTTACGATTCCACTTCTAGCTGTCATGAAAACAATGGTACCCAGTCAGATCAAATAGATATATCTTGTTCACCTTCCTATGTCAAACAATGAATATAAGGAAAGAGTAAGAGCAGGCAAGTCACCAGGATAACCTCCAACTCAAGTGTAGCCTTTGTGACTTCCTCGGCTGGATAAATCTGTGTGTCATTAGAAACCATCAATGGATTTCTTTTCCAGGATTATCCAGTCTTCCCTTGAACCCATAAAAACTTCTGGCATCCATAATATGCAACTAGCTTTATAGCTTTGCCATGAAAAAAATGAAGAACTTGCCCCTGCTGAATCTTGTGTCTACTACTTTCCTCTGATACCTCAAACTTCTTGTACTGGAATAGAAAGACAATCTAATCTTATATGTCTTATTCATAATACTGTGAATTTACAGACCATTAGTGCAACAGTCCTTAATCACCCACTTTCTAGATTGAAAAGTCCTCCTATACTCAGTTTTTAACCATGTATCCACTGTTCAATAATCATTCTTTTTTGCCTTCAGTGGGGCACCAATGTTATATACAGTATTAATGATATGGATGAAAGATGGACTTATATAGTGGCTTAAGTATGTTCTCTGTTTCTCTTTGATTTTTCCATTAGTTGGTACTTGGCTTGTTTTTTGATCTCTGTTAAGCCCTGAGATGTTTATTATGGAACTATCCATCATAAGAGATCAATGATTTTGATGATCAAATCACTTTTACCAAAAGTATTCCTGAAGGAAAATAATTTCAAATTTAAGGATAGGATATTCAGCTTTAGTTACAACCATTAGCAGCCAGGTAAGAACTTGAATTTCAAATATCTAAGAAAATCATGTTTTAAAGAGATAATTTTAGAATAGAAACAATTGATTTCCTTTCAGGATACAGTAAACTATTTTTTTGATGCAATAAATTTAAGAAAGAGAAGTTGATGCTCAACAAAACAGTGGTTTTCCAGAAAGAGATTTTCAGCAGTAGCAAAGCATGAAACCTTCAAAACAAATTAATTCGAGAAAAACCAGAGGCAACAGAATTTGACATTTCAAGTCTCAGGGTTCTGCACAACTCTTTGGTTGCTTCTTTACTATGTTTATTCCCAGAACTGTTACTTGTTGCACAATTTGGCTTTAGTTGTTTAGAGTTTTGTGGACACTAGGGTTTTAGTTTTGTTTTTTTAAAGCAAAGATGTATGGAATAGATCAATCAATATTATATGAAGTCATGTTTAACAGTAAATTAATTTAAACTGTGGGACATTAAATAGTATTACAAATTGCTTGTAAATAGTAAAAACATCAGCTTGGTTAAAACTTCATCTGCTAAGCTTATCCAAAATATTTTTTCTATGATTTTCACTGAAAAACACTTTCTTGAGTCAAATTTATATCCTTTGTGGAATTTTTCAGCAGTTTTAAAAGGAAACAAGTAAAAGGAACAGGGAACTTACATGGTAAAGACATCAATAACATCTCCTGCAGATCTTGTCATCTCAAAGTAGGTTTGCAGAATGTTGACGGTTCCTGAAAGTGCTTCATGCCCACAGCCACAGAACAGTGCAACTCCAGCATAGAGCAGGATGGTAGCAATCAAAGAGGCATAGGGAATACCTCCCAGGCATTTGATGCAACACTCGAAGCATCCTACAAGAAAGAAAAAGTTTATATGCAACTAAATTATATTAAAAAAGCAAAAAGAATATTTTAATCTTGAGAAACACTTCTGAAAATTAAAGACTGCAGGTCAAAGAGAGTTTAGGTCAAGTATAACAACTCAGACTGTCAGAAAACCTGTGAAATGTTGATTCAAGTTCTGAGTTTTCTCAGTTGCTACTTGACCTATTAAATGTAGACATGCCATCTGATTAACATAAAAGGTTAAACAGTTCCTTGAAGAGTTTCATGTTTTTATTCAGAGCAGGTTACAATGTCAGTCCTAGGTTATACCTATATTCACAATTCCTGCTGGTGACGTGTCAGATTACTGATGAGGACTCTCAATAACAGGAAAACCACCAAAAAAAAAGGGTAGTCAGTCCAATTCCTTCCATCATCATAGGTTTATTCCAATTTTTTGGATGTAAACTTCTGACAACAGAATTGTTCCTCCCGCAGCACCAATTCCTTCTGCATCACTCAAATACATCACAAGAATAAATAAAAACATCCACCAAAGTGCTCAGAATTAGAAAAAAATATATTTGTATTTTCTCTCAATATATTCTACTCTGTTTAATGTTTCTCAAGTGAAGGTAATTGTGCTTGAATTATAAAAGGCCAACCTTTTGTCCAGTCATCACAGTGTCTAAAACAATGCCCAGTTCCACAACAAAACATTTCTTCAGTAAGTGTGCTCAAGTTTCTGACACTACCCTGCATGGTTTCATGAACACAGCATCTCTGACTCTTCCAAATCTTATCAATCCCATAAAAACTCCTACATCCTGTTAAACCCTTCCTGTTACCTTCTGAAGGGACAGAGAAGGTGGGAACCACTGGCTAAGAGAAGACAAACAGGCATTGACTCAGTGATCAGAAGTTCTATTTTCTCCTAAGCACTACCCGTTTATAGCAAGGACCTGGATGGAAAACAAAGTGAGGCATGCAGATTTTAAATGCTTATAGAGATATGACCAATTAAAAATTACGTATATGTTGCACAGATATGATTCAATGTATTTTAACTTGTTCCAAAGGCTTTATGCTATGCTAAATTGTAGGAATATCAGAGATATATTAAAAGAAAAAAGCACTTGTTTAAAAACAGTATGTCTACTCTCAGTATGTCTAATCCTCAAATATAGCTTCTCTATGTAATTTCATATTTTTTCCTTTAATTTTTTGTCTATTTCCCTTAACCTAGATAAGCAAAGTAATAATTTCCTCTGTCCATTCAAGCATTCATTTACTGCTTTTAATGAACAAATATTGAATAGTTTTATATATATATATATATGTTTAGCAGCTATTTATATACAAGATTCTCTGAAGAGAACAATTTAAGCCATTTTCAAATATGCACACATTTTACCCAAATAGAAATCCCTTTCTATTTTGAAAATACAAGGCAGTTTTCAAATGGCTGGATAGTTCCTGGTAGAAAAAAATGTAGCATACTAAACATTGAAAATACCAAATATGTAAAAGACAAAATAATACCCCACTATGTATGCTACTTGTATAAAAACAGAAAGAAAGTTATAGCTTGAGACTACTTTTGTTTAAGGACAACTTACTGTATCAAAGCCAACTGTGAAACACCAAAGGTAAAGTGTGAAAATCCATATATTTATGCCATTCTACTGCACTGGCTGCAGGCAGCTCTCCCCTTCAGCAGCACAAGGCTTTGGTCCAGTGATCACTTAGTGTCTTTCCTTTCTTCAGTGATAGACTGTGGGGATTTAATATCCGGGGCCTCTGTAGGTTTTTCGTCAGTGCGAGATCTTCAGAACAGACTAGGAAAACGTATAAATGCTTTTGGAGTAACTAATTCTGCATGCAGATAACTGTAGAAATATCGTAAAATTCCTTTGATCCTGTTTTCTAAAATCACTCTTAATAATAACTGTGGTTAACTCTTCGGTGTTTAAAAGCCTATATAAATACTTGCAAAAAAACCCATTCACTGGAAAATCTACTGTCTAAAAGGCAAAAAAACCTTTAAAAATATATATTTAGAATAAATATATTGAACAAGAACTACAGGACAATACATAGCTACTTGACATCAGAGTTTATCACAAAATATCCATTGCCATTTTCAGCACAGAATAACAGCAGAAAAAGCTTCAGAAAAATGGTACCACTGTACATCTATCAACATCATATGAGAAAGTGAAAAAGAAGGGGAGAGATGACAATAGAGTAATAAAAGAAATGAGGTATGAGGCCTTGTAAAGTCAAAGATGAAAAAAATAAGGTAGACCTAAATATTTTCAGGGACACATGGACTTTAGGGAGAGTGTTTCTTAATATTGCAATAGCTTGGGGCAGGCAAGAGGAAGAGAGATTTTGTAAAGATTTCTTTTTCCTCTTCTGAGAAAAGTGAAGTGGAAGAGAGAAAGTTGTGTGCATTGTGGTCTGGGAACACCTGGCTGTGCATTGCCTCCTGAAGATGCTGCACCTCACTTGCTAGGTCCAGTGAGGGTTGAGAACACACTCAGATGTCACAAGTTAGAATGTCATCAAAACCCACAGTCAGTGATATTACTTGAGCTTTATTGTAGTGAAACAGTGTAAAAGTACAGTAATATAGCATAACAAAGTAAAAACAGTATAAATGATAGATGCACTAATGTACAATCCAAGGAAAAAATTAAGCAAAAATAAATCTTTTTTTTCCGCCACTACTTCAAAATTTGTAACATAACTGAAACAAACTTATAGTTTGTGACAAAGTGCTTCTATTAATCTCTTGCATTAAAACTGTTCACGTTTATAAGGCTTTGAGGGAAGCTTTTAATAGTGGTATATTTTGCCAATTCAACATATTTTCATTCATAAAAAAATACTGGGAAAAAATTAATTCGACCATGTGAAAATTTCAAATAATCACATATTCTCAAGGCCTTGCTCATTGGTTTTGCTCTTCCATAGCCCTACTACCTTTCTCACTGCATACTTCATGAGTAACTCTGGAGTTTTCAGTGTTGTCAAATCAACTTAAAACTAAAGAAAAGCAGTGAATCAGCACTATGATTTTAAAATGGATATCACACATCATTCATACACCAGTCAAAGTAATGTGCTATAGGTAATATCTGCTCCAATTCTTTTCTTTCAGCTCTTCAGAATGTGAAAATGGCTGTTTTAACAACAGAACAATAGAAATGCTATTTTAACCTGCACAATGATACTGAATCACCGGTACAACAGGTGACTCAGCTGTACGATGTGTGTGTGTGTCTGTGCGAGACAGGCAGTCATTCACCTCCCCGAACACCATCTTCACAAGGCACTGAAAACATGCAGGCACAGAAATAATTACTAGGAAAGATGAAGAAGATTGTATGCTCCTTTGATGCTTGTTTTCATCTTCAAATACAGCTTTCAGTACTTTTCAAACTGTTCGCTCTGCACAATAAGCTTGTGCTATATAATTCAGCATCAACTGTTCTTGTTTTGCTTATGTGTATCAATATTTTTACCTCACGTAAAAATCCAAATCTTCTGGCACCACGTGTCTTTACTGAAACTGTTGGAAGTAATCAAAAACACTCTCCTTTTTTTTTAGTTTTCAACAAGATCTGTACTGTTCTTTTTTTCTCTATTTTATTAAAATCATTCCATGGAGAAAATTTAATCATGAAATACAAAGAAGGTGATAAGAAAAGAAATTTTATTTCACATGGATAAAATAAAACTCCAAACACTGGCTGTATTCAGCTATGAAAACACAGCACATTAATGTTGCATTACATACATGCACTTTCCAGTCAATGAACATCTCATCGACAACTACCTCTTTGTTCCTCTTAGTACAATTATTACTGTCTACATCAGAAATATTCTTGATATAAATAACGAAACTTCATTATACAGGAAATCTGTACAAATCTCCCAGTTTCTGGGCTTTGGGTGCAAATTTTCTAATACATCTCCATGTGTACAAGCCAAAGTTAAGTTGACCTTCTGTTCATACAATCTCTACATTAAGAAGGCCAAAGATTTAGATCTTGAGCAGAAGAAGAAGTTTTCCCTGTGATTTCTATGTAATTATGCACAGAAATTTCATCACCACCATAATTTGTTTATGTGTTAGTGATATGTGAACTCTTTTTCCTCAGTGTCAATCAGGACACATAACAAATAAAATACTCAATCCATTTCTGGACAGTATATTTAAAAGAAAAAAAAAAGATTCAGGACTTACATCTCTTGCCACTTCTGTCTGTGAAAGTGAAGTTTAAATCAATGATATCAGGACCAGTTTCAGAAGGCAGTTATGCTACTGTCTTTTATATGAACGGTTAAGAAAAGACATTTGCCCCAGACATTAACATGAAGAAAATCAATATTAAAAGACATATTAAAAAATAAACACAAACAATACAGAAGGAAGTTTTGGTTTTGTTTTTGCCTTCCTTTCCAACTCATTTGCAGCTGGAACATCTAAGTTGATTAATTGGGGACAATGACATGTCCAAAGCATTACTGATAATCACAGATAATTACATCTCCAATGCAAAAAAGTACCTCTAAAGAATATGTAACATTTTGATAACACTTTTTTCTTAAATTATTTTTCTTAAAGAGTTTTCTATCTAATATTAGGAGACAGGGCAGCAGAGTTCAAGTAAAATGCCAGAGAACTACATAAACTTGAAACAGAAGACAAAATAACAAAGTCTTCTGTGTCTTCCATGCCTGGGTAGGCATGCATTTTCTTCATATCTAAATTTGTACCACTTGTCACACAGCTTTCATGGTCAATCAGCTCAAATACACTTTCACAGCCCCATCATGAAACATGCAGATTTACTTCTGAATTCTATTAAGCTAGACTTAACCTCAAGGAGTCAAGCTACTGTTATGCAATATTTTAATTGATAAATACAGCCATCAAAACACATTGGACTGAACAAAAAACAACACTTTTTACTTATATCTAGCACCCTAAAATTATTCAATATGTGCCATGCCTTCCTGATCTGAAACTGGTTTCCAGGACATTGCAGTATAGCAGCAGGCAGAAGCAATCCAGCTCCCTCAATGCTATCCCAAGGATAGAAGAAAGACAGGGCATTCACGATGTGGTTTTACAAAGCTGCAAATGAGGTGAGGCAACATGTGGGAATGAATCGTCAAAGCTCACCCCTGTACTTTGATTTGGGAAACCTGCTGAAGAAGTGTTGCGTACACAATCCTGTCTGATTGCCCTCTGTGTCCCAGGCTCCTTTCATGGAATACTTCCCCACTGTGCTCTCCCATTGCACAAGATCTACTGGAAATTAGAAGAAAACTATATCAAATGCTAACAACTAAAGTTGTTCCTTAGTCTTGTTCAGGAGATTTAAATTTACCTTCAATAAGAACACTCACAATTGCAGAATTTCCTGTCAAGTAACAAAAGGTAATTTTACCACAAAATTAACTCTGATATCCTGACTGTTAAAACCACAGTGGAAAAGTGAGTTAGGTATTAAGCAGTTATGAGAAACATGATATGTAGAAAAGCAAAAATGATGCCCCAACAAACACAAAAGGATTTTAGAAAATAGACAACTAATTGCATGAAAAAAAAATATGCAGGTGTCCTTTTACACATTAAATTATGTATCGTTACTGGATCTACTTTGACTTATCTCCACAGTGTGACTGGATATTAGCAAATCAGATATCAGCTAATACTGAAAATCAAAATGTTAGTCCTTAGGCTTTTACAGTCATTCTGCAGTTAATTGTTGCATCAGCTACTGCACTCAACATGGGACCAAGGCTAAGAGGAATCATGAAGACTTTTTCTTATTTAGATGCAAAGTTCCTCAAACTAACTTGAAATACCTAAGACTGTGTATTCTCAAAATCACTTTATTGCATGTTTGCTCATAAGAATCCCACTGGCCAAGATGACAGCTTTAAGCAGGGGAGATACAGTCTGGTTATGCTGGATCTTGGAAGCAGCTCCCACTAACCCAACCCTTCACCAGATCACTGTGTTTATATTACCTTGCATTAAAAAAAAGCCAAGAAACCACCTGTGTGGACTAGTTAGGATAATATTGTTGCCCAGGGAATTATGCGAAGGATAAATATTTGCAACCTGCAACCAGAAGCTGCTCTGTAAAATCTCACACAATTCCTCCTCTAACAAAAAAGGAACAAAATATTTACCTTTGCAACATCCATCCCAACTGCGCTCTGGTTCTCTAACTTAGCGAAATGTTCAGTCATGTAAAGAATATGACTTCAGATATTTG